>JARACY010000477.1:0-92192 GCA_029255725.1 Scrobipalpa atriplicella | reverse complement strand
ACGCAGTACCTATTCTAATCAATGTCAATTACATGTGCATACCTATCTGCGCGGGCGCCGGTCACGGTTGAAAGTTCACGGCCACGTGAATGCCTCCCATAAAGATCGCAGTGAACATAACAGTTCGATTCGAATAAGAGGAAATTGACATTGATACATGAAATAACGTAACAAAATTTTCATTTGATTTTCATTTTCAAAGAAATGCTAAATCAAATTTATACTTCATAATATCATAAATTCAATACATAGGTAATATAAGAGCAAAATGTAGATTAAAATTTACATATTTGACATTAATGTGGGTTGGTAATTTAGACACTTATTTATGAAGCGATCTCAGGATTAAAAGCAACATGGAGTATTGATTTGACGAACTCAAACTCTCTGCCAGTCACAAGAGCTGATTATAAATACGGGCCGTAGACATCTAAACATATTTATATAGATTCTGAAAGTCATCGTTTCTTTCTGCTATTTTAAGAAAAGTATATTTGAAGAATTTATATAAAAACAAAGTGGTTATGTTTTTTTTCCTCTAGGTACTATGTGTGAATAAATGATATTTTTGTTTCATGCATCAAGTCCTTAAGCAAAGACATCACTACCCTAGGTAACACAACTCAAACATCTTTCAAGTTGTTTTCGACACAAACTTTAATTAATATCTAAAAACAAATTGTTAGTTTTGTAGACAAACTGGAGTCCTTAGTATCGTGGGATCGGTACCAATTACTATTAGTTGTGTACAAGCTAGCACCTTGATACAGCTGACATAATTTGTTATGTGGAGACCAGTGTCCGATAGTTATCTTTGAATGTCTAGAGTGCCAATACCATGCCAATACCTATTTTGTATGGTACTGATACGTGTGAGAATTTACTATGAATACCTACATAAATAAATCAAATAATATTCCGCGAATTTAGAAAGGTTTAAATGGATTTTGTTTTTTGAGAAATATTGCACCGTCAGTGCTATTTTGTGCACATTCTTGAAATCAAATATTAAATCTTAGGCCCGTATTGATAATTATCAAATGATTATAATCAGCTCTCAAGAGTAATATTATGAAGTTTAAGTTCATACCTATCGGAAATATAATTTCAGTACAAAATGACTTATGAAATCCATACTTAATATTGCTCACAATCTTGAGATCGCTTTATAAATACGGGCCTTAGTCATGTTAATTTCCAGATTTTGTTACCTTATAACAACTTTGGTGTTAATTATATTTTTTATTAAGTAGGTATAGGTACTCTTTGCTTTGTTTAATCGCCGCATGTTATTATAATTATAATTATACGAAAATTTGGGCGACTGTATACTTATATTTGTTTACATTAATGGTTCAGTACAAAAGTTTGGTAATTGTTTCAGAACACACAAGTTAGTTAATTAATTTCCCAAAGGTTTTACAGAAGCGGCAAGTTTATAAGTACAACAAAATTAAGTTGGATAAACAATTCAATTTATTAGGCACGAAATACATTAAACATGTCAAAATAAAACTTATTCTAAAGAAGGAGATCTTCAAGCGCATCCCCACGAGACAAAGTCCCCAGCATGCTGGCAGCATTTCCCTCTTTGGGTGGCCAAGCTAGTTGATTAATAAAGAAACAAAACAAACACTTTTAATTTTGATTTAAGTATCAAGTTTATACCTCTTAATATCTGTGTACGTAAGTATACCGAGTGTGAACAGCTTCCCGCAAACTGATAGTGGTTGCTCAGTCAACGAAACTGAACAACTTTCACCAGGTTTTTTTTTCAGTATATTAAAAAATAATTGGCTTTTCCATACAAATTGTCTGATCGAGGTGGTCATTTTGTATGTGAAAGTGTAAAAAATTGTAAAAAAAAAGATCTTAAAAAAAATGCGTGGCGTATGTTGTTCAATTTCGTTGACTATGCAACCTCTATCATTTTGTGGGAAGCTGTCCCTTACACCCCGTATGCACCAAAAATATAACATTATAATTTATTAGCGTAACAATGCAAGGAAGAGTTATGACGTGGTGACAGACGCCTCACGCCTCTATGTCTTTGTATGCAAGTTGATCGATCAAAAAACTCACTTTACATTTCAAATGAAATGCCACTTCCTAAAGTCCTGTTGACGTGATGATATCAGTGGGAAGATGAAAATGACGGATTGAATTGGTTAGAAACCGTATCTTCTACAGGATTTTGATGTGTACTTAGGTAAGAACTAAAAACAATTTGAACTAAAAATAATTTAAAGATTTTTTAAGGTTACTTACGCAGTTGGGTTTTTTGAACCTTTTAAATTACTTGTTTTACTACGCTCCCAATCCAGCATGGAAGACTATGCAAATAGACATCCTACTGGGTATAGAATTTGTCCTAACAAGGTACCTTCAATGTTTGTTTTGATCTACTCTGATAAATATGTGGCTCATCTTGATAAAATTGCTTGTACGGGAACTTGACAGCACGAAAAATCGTGATTCTATGGTTCTTCTACGAGCCCTCTCACTTCTTAATTCAATGACACTGGGTTTGATTCCGCACTTAAATAAGACAATAGATAAATGTAGGTGTCAAGAAAATACTATGTGATGAATGTCTGATTGTTTGTGAGTTATTTCCTAGTATATTTTGGTTATAATCAGAAGGACCTACTTATAATTTAAAAGCCTCTCCGTGGGTTGTATGTATACGTATATATGTATACGTAAATGTGTGTGGTGCACACTGCGGTTCAAATATTTTTACGTCAAACACAATGGTAAAATTTTCAATATATAAAATTTATTTGCAAATAACTAGAAATTTTCCGTCATTAAAATGGTTTATCAAATAACCGTATTTAAATTTCTCAATGAAGGAAAATCTTGTTTTTAAATTCATTGTTTTCACATTTCAGCGAACGTTTAAATATGAAACCGTCACTATTAATATTAAATTCAATAAAAGCTATAGCAAAGAGAATAAATGAATATGATTATTTGCGATGCGCGAATGAAATCAGAGGTATTTTCCGAAATTTCCAAGTGATTAAATATTTATAAAAGTGACAAAATATAGCGACAATCCTTGATATATGACGAGGTTCTCGCGACCAACGGTTGAAAAATAGTAGCCACATGCTTTGCCAAGAAGTAAGTCGGAGGATCGATTCGGCTTACCTACTACTACTATCCTTAGATACTATTATTATTATTCTGTGCTACTACTACTTATCGGCCGCAGTAGGATAGTGCTGTCGATTCTCGCGACATCATACTAATTCTAATTTTTAGATAGCGCTGTCACTTTCTTAACTTTGACTTAAGAATAGGATCGCAAATAAACACAAGACTTTGACATTGTTGATCTGACGTAAGACTGCTGCTCCTAGAATGCAGGTTGTCAATGTTCTTATAAGTATTATGGCCAAAGCAAGCGAACTATCGATGCACATGTTAAAGAGCACATTGAAGAACAATGAAGTTCATAAGTCAGCCATAGCTGAGCACTTGTTAGAGTTTAGTTTAAACCACTGGATCGAATTGCATGACCCAAAAGTGTTATCGACAGAACCCCTATATATATATACCAAGAATTGTAAATGAAGTTATTATATCTCCGAGTACAAAAGCTTCATAGAAGATGGGTTTAAATAATCGAGCACATAGAATCCTGTGGTAAAATAAGTGAAAAAAAAAATCGCTGGTTCGCTTTCAAATAGTATCAATTACTAATACGGAACTAACAAAATCGTAGAGCTGTCAAAAACCATGCGATAATTATATCGATATCGCGATACTACCGACGATAAGCCGATTTAGATCGTCGGTTGGATAATAGTTTATAATGCACGGTATGCGAACACTGCACAATCTCTACCCACGGAATTAGATTTGAATAATCCAATTGTAATCATGTCATTGTTAGATGGATATAGAGTATGACTGGAAGTGACACCATATGAAATTGAAAAGCCAGATAACTTTTTAAAGTTTTACGGTCTAGGTATAGTGTTTTTATCTCACGACTGCCGCTATGCCATAACTTGTGTGTGTAAATGTACCTACCTACGCGCGCATTTTCTTAGTGTGCGTGAGTTTGCCATAGTAAACTTGTAATTATGCACACATAATATGGGGTGTGTGTCTGTAAACACAACCACAAGTATGACCGAGCGGCAATCGTGAGATAATAATACTATATTTAAGTGTATTTCTAGATTTACGTAGTTTGAAGTCACAAATACCATGCCCTGCACTTTACCTTAATGAACTTGAAATATATTACGGAGATGATATTCTTATCTGGCACTACACAGACAATAAATTCAATTTACTCAAACTTTTATTAAATTAAACAAATACATTAAAGTTTTATCGGGTCATCTCGTCATGTTGTGAAACGAATCAAATCGATAATAAATGTAATTTTTAATCTCTATCTAGAAAGTGTACTTATTCCAAATAAGGCTTATAAAAATTTCGAGCCTTATCCAGTACGATGGTACTTTATATCCTTGTCAACAATAATTCTGTATTATAAACGAACCATAGTGGGCTCCAGGGTTAAGGTCTGGTCTAAGACCTTGAGCTTGACTCGTGACGTGGTGTCACTTCAATCTAATCCAAATATACAAACCACATTACAGCCCACTTTACTATTGTCAACTATAATCTTGATTAAATTTGATATCTTAGTAATTGTTCGTTTTTTGTGGGTTGGTAATACAGATACGAGTTTTGTTGTATCTGCTATGATTTTTTTATACATATTAATGTTTGGGATACAATGCATCTTCATGAACATACTTTAAGACAGTCCTGTCACTTTCTGATGACGGCCCGCACAGCCTAGTTGGCAGTGTATCTGCCTGCTACGCAGAGGGTCCCGGGTTCGATTCCCGGCCGGGGCAGACATTTGAATGATGAATTTAAATGTCTGTTTCTGGGTCTGGGTGTTCTTGGTGCATGTTTCTGTGTATGTCCATGGCACCCCGATACAGGGAATCCTTGTGGGGGCTATGAGTGTGATCGTGTTGTTTTTTTTTCTTAAGTAGGTAATACTTACCTAAGTGCCACAATAAATAACTAATCATCGGCTGTCAACATTTTGTAGAAACCTCTAAAAGCACAAGTGTAGAACGGAAGAGTTTAAAATACGTACGTAATGTTTAAAGTATAAGAATTGATCATAAAATTAGGCTCTAGAAAAAAATAGACAATTATGTTTTTTAATTATTATTGTGATTAATCTTTTTTGTGTATTTTTAACAACCATAAATATAATATCACCATTACTCGTGTGTTTTACTTTAAAATTCGTGGGTCCCAGAGATTAAGGCCCGTATTTATAATCAGCTCTCAAGAGTGACAGCAAGTTTGAGTTCGTATCGGAAATGTCACTTCAGTACAAAACGACCTGTCAAATCCACATTAATATTGCTCTCACACTTGAGATCGCTTTATAAAAACGAGCCTAAAATATGCAGTATGCAGAATATAAATATACCGAACTTTCCTTCATCTGCACATATTTACATTGCAGAATGTTAGTTCCATGAATATAACTAACTGTGAAACTATTTAGGTAAACCTTTAAAGCAAAATGTTATATTATTTCCGCTTCGTGCATACTCAGGTCTGGCAAAGATAAATTTAATTTAAATTAGCTGTAGCCAAACTTAAATACGTCATTCAAATTGAATTTAATTTAGTTACTCATTTGATTTTCAGCAGTATGGATATTTTAATTAAATTAGCCGGAAGGAAAAGTCGACGGGTATATGGCAGGAGAAAAGTATACTTACGTTTGAATACACGTTTAAAGTGATCGTGATTTACTCACTAATTTATACTTAGTAATGTTAGCTGGTATTTCTTCGTAGCATCAAATAAAAAAAATTAAGAGTTTTTTTTTTTTTGTAAAATTATAAAAAAAAAACTAGCTGGTGCGTAGTGCGCGGGTCGTTTTTTTTATATAAAGTATCTAGTTCTAAGCTACCTTTCCACCAATTTTCAGCTGATTGGAGACGATCGAACTATGATTTTGATATTTTCTTGAGTACAATCTTAAACAAATAAAAGGAAAAGGAATATAATAGTAAGGTACACAAGGACGCTCGAAACGGATGAAGTTTTCTCTGAAAATAAATTGTGGATTTTCATGCAATTTTGTCATGTAAGTCGCTGTTTGGCAGAATTTGCTGGGCTTTTATTCTACAAAATATTGTCGGCACAAAAATAGTGCCATATAAATAGGAAAAAATTCAAGACTTCCTAGAGTAAAGTAGTTCGCTAGCGGCCTGAAACCCACATTTTCCCTAGAGCCTTTTTCGCTTTTTAGAGCGTCTTGCCCCTAAAAGGCATAATATGAGGGGACATAATCTCACGAAAGAACTAAAAGCTCACGTTTTCGTTGGAGATGTGAGGAATACCAGTTGGAGAGCACTTGTCTCTTAGCTGTAAGAATGAAGAGCTCTTCAAACATGTTCCTAGTTCTGGGTTTCGTACTGTAACTGTTTAAAATTGTAAGAGCGTATAACTAAGGGTCGTATTTATAGAGCGATATCAAGATTGAGATTGAGAGCAATATTAAGTATGGATTTGACAGGCCGTTTTGTACTGAAATGACATATCTGATACGAACTCAAACTCGCTGTCACTCTTGAGAGCTAATTATAAATACGGGCCTAAGTATTTTCAAATTTTAATTATTTTGCTGATAGCAATATGCATTTAGCTTGTAGAAGCACTTTAAAACCCATAGAAACGTCAAGTGTTTCTATTTATTAGCCTCACATTACCTTGAATGGCTCGCGTGAGGCCTTATTTGCATAAAAATGCATTACTGACGCTTTTTGCTTTAAAAAAAAAATCAACTTCCGGTGGGGAGCAGTTGGAAGAAAACCTTAGTTTATGGTGGAAACGATATCGTACACAAGTTTTTTTGCTAAAGGAAAATGCAGAAATCACAAGAATTATTTATTTTAAAATAGGTATTGTACTATTTTCATTCAACTTTTAGTATAATATTTATTGTAACATCTTTAATAGCATAATCAAAAATTATTTTTAAGTAAAATCATATCATGCATGACAAACTAACGTAAAAAATTACGTAAAAGAAAACAAGTGAAAAAATGTGATTGTTAATTTTTTTTAATGATAGAGCTAAATCTGATAATTCATGGAAGTAATAAGTATAATAGTCAGAGCTTATGTTTTCAAAATCGGCAAAAAAAAAAACATTACAAAAATTTACCCGCCTACAAAGGTACCTTAGTGACTCTAAAAGATTTTATATTTTTAGTTATCTCAAAAACTTCCATTGCTAAGGTTTTACGAGTTCTTAGGTGATCATAAAAATAGTCACTACCAGTAGAACGCTATTTTACCTTGTTGGTCACAACTTTCCGCACTAAAGTCTTGTAAGTTGCCTCTTAAGAAGCAAAGTATCTTATAAACTGCTGTTTTATAGGAACTAAGGAACTAATATGGGAGCATTAATGGTGACAAATATCCATAAAATGAGTAATATCTCATCGTCTATATTGATCAAGATTTTATAATTTGTTATACTAGCTCATAATCATAATGAACTCGTACGCCGGTTGTATGCTTTAATTAAGAAGAAAAAAACACAGATTTCTGAAGTATTATTTTGTAAGGTATTTTTTTTTAAATATTAATCGCTTGAATATGTAATAATTTGTCCTTATCCACAATATAATACAGAATATTTAAATGATATTATTAAAAACATGTGTTTTGAGAACCCAAAAGTATTACCTAATAAAATAATTCAACAATGCCTACCTACGTTAAAATGGTAAATAATATACCCACCACGGGAATAGTACATTACGATACAAGTGCGGTGCGTTGATAGTTACAGCCGAGGCGATATTGCTACAAAAAAGCAGAGGCTGTAATTATCAAACCGCACGTATGTCGTACGACGTTTTATAACATATTTGCGAGGAAATAGCTAAAAAATTAAAACAATACAGCGAAAAGAAAAAAAGAGAGGAATAATTTTTAAATAAAACCTCACTTCCGGTGCGCCTCTGAACGGGCCGGATAAAAATTAACCTAGTCGAAATTTCGTCTGCCAGGTGTCTCTGAACGTGCAATATAATTTTTAACCAGGTTAAATTTCGATCGATCGAGCGTTTCTGAACGTACCCCAGATTACCAAGTATATATCGCGCAGCGCTTTTTTTTTTAAGGCAAAGCACAAAAAACCAGCCAGTATTACTAATAAACTAATTAAATATTTTTTTTATTTTGTTACAGATAAATGGTTGTAATTTATTGTAAAAATTAATTAAATCAAAGAATTAAATGTTTATTTTATTATATTTTATCTCCCAAAGTTAATTTTATTTATAAAATGATGACCACTTTTTGCCATAAAAACTCTTTGCTAAAAATTAAAAAAGTACCGTTCGATAAACCGTGCGTTTTACCTAATTTAAAAAAAAAACTCGTGTGTTTTACAGCACTCGTGCATTTTACATTACGATTACGCTCAAGTACGTAATAAGATACAATACAATATTGAAATTGGTGTAGTAAGAGACCCTTTACGAGCAAATGTGTTATAAAACTCATTAACATCATTACTTATCATGTACTGTAATAAATGTTGGAGCATTATGGGATCCTTAATAGGTGTACTCGTATTAAGTTCTAAATAATAATAATATGCGCAAGCGACACTCTAATGAATACAAAATAACGAAGTCGTGATCTCACCGTCTAATGTAAGTATTATTTTAATTAGAATTTAGTAGGAACTTTACAGTATGTGAACAAAGCTACACATGTTAATATTAAAATGTAAAAAAAAAATACCCGACTAATAATGTTGTAAAAATCTTATTAGGAAATAATTATGCTGTGCATGAAAATATTATAAATAGTGGATAACAAAAAATAAATAAAAAAATATCTGTTATTTGCTTAACCGATTTTTAGAGTTTCTTAATTACAACAAGAGCTTTTGAAATTAAAAGTTCGTTTCACCTTGTTCGTTAAAAATGTTCTTTTTCTACAAGCAAAGATTATAATATAAGGGACAGAAAGGATAGAAAGGATGATAGCTACCTACTCTACTCAGCAGTGGCAATGGGTAGATTAAGGGCTGATATAGGTAGGATAGATAGATCGAAGATTTTCTTACCAAATCGATACAACATCTTCAACCATAACCTTCCTTGAAAAGTCGGTTAAAAGCTGCGCTCGCGTCGAACACGCCTCCCATTTAGTTGCCTGTCAAACTGCAAGGACATAAATCTTGTTCTTGTACATGTCAGCTCAATTATGTTTAGTCTTCGTATTAAATGTTAGTGTTTAATTATATATTCATTACTAACTTGAATGAGCCGCGCGAAGATAAGTATTGGTGAAATATGTCCATAGTTATGACTAGAATTAATTTGAAAGGCCTATAATAATTACCACAATTCAATACATCATAAATTAAATCTTAAGTACTAACTATAATTATTTGTTGTACCTAGTGTATATTTTAAGTCCTTATAGATATTTAAATTTTATGTGGTATTGTACAATTTTCTACTAGCATCTGCCTCATTTAGGCTCATATTTATAAAGCGATCTCAAGATTGAGAGCAATATTAAGTATGGATTTGAGAGCTCGTTTTGTACTGAAATGATATTTCTGATACGAACTTATACTAGCTGTCACTCTTGAGAGCTGATTATAAATACGGGCCTTAGTGCACTCTCTTTTCTATATGGTTGAGTCCTCTGTATTTTGTGCGCCATGAACTTTAAAACAAAATAATCAAATGAATAAATAAAATACGCAAACCACATCTAAAAATTAAATTTTTCTTTTTGTTAGATACCTAAAACAAAAAAAAAACATTTCCGAGAAAAAAGGTACCTATTTGCAGTAAGAAGTTCTAACTCGGAAGGTAGTTAAACAACATAAAATACGATCGTCTAGACTGCATTAATTGTGAGTCGACAATTCACTCTGCCACCGGCAATTTCTCGTAATCAGTCCTCAACTACCTCACACGAAAACACGAAGGAAATGCACAGAAATACTGATCAACAAATGTGAAGACTATGCTTGCTTAGATTCTTTTCACATTTCTAAAAATAATTTTGTTCATTATATAAAAAAGGCATTAAGATTACAAACACAATACAAGCCTTTCCCGCATCGAACCCGATGTAAACATGCTCAGAACGCTATGTGCTGCATTAGGTAAATACGACGCTTTGAGAGGATCGCCACCCATCCGTCGCGATCTCGAGCGTCTGCCAATTTCCCTTAGGTACTAAAGGTTCCTTCTTTGATCTGGGAATTAATAAAATTGTGAGTTAGCAAATGACAATTTATTGTAATTAGTCCTCATCTTCTTAACACTAAAATGCGAAGGAAATTTGTATTCAAAACATACGAGACGACATAAGAATTTCGAAAGTTTCATTCTCGTGAATCGGCTTGTTTCGTGACAACTCTACATGGTTCGTCCAAATGACTTTAAAAAATCATTTAGTTCAGAATTTAACAACGGGCGCTTCCATGTATAGTCTTCAGGTTTGTTAGTCTGTGAACAAAACACGTAGTAAATGCGCACGAGTGTTCGTTCTCTAATGATGTGTTCAAGAATCACGCGACAGTAAACAACAAACACATTCGACGCTGGATTATTATTTAATTTAATACATACAACTTGTGACAAAGGAGTCATACTAACAACATTTTATAAGAGGCGATTGTCCGTTTAAGTAATTACATATTGTGAACTCCTACCTTAGAACAATATTTGTGAATTTGATGACTAATTGGGAGCTTGAGACAAGCGAAATTGAACCTATGAATAACCTGCTACTGGCCGCTTACTAAATAATTTATATAAGTTGTTCAGCATAATATTAATTTGTAAATAAAATCCCAATTTATCTTGTGTAGAGTGACCAAAGTTCCCTGTACATGCCTGGAATAACATAAAAAATTAACAAGGGATATTATTTTCTATCATGTTTTCGTCACAGATTTTATAAGCGCCCAAGTGCTATCGTGATCTTCTGACGTACTTTACATCTACAGTTCCATACAAATCTCCTTTTGAACGGCGTTTGATTGCCGTCCGTGCTGAACAAAGCCGCTATGAAAGCGGTTCTCGTCGCTGAAAGCAGAACTCGGCTAAAAGCTAGACCATCAGGCACTAGGAGCCCCTACGCGGCCGCTTTTACCCTCGATATTGAGCCAGATGTAGGATTTTGTTGCAGTGTTGTATGTATGAACATTTTATTTTTATTTTATTCGGAATGGGTTTGCCCTTGACTCTAGACACCAATGTCAGGAATGACCGTGACATACTAATAATGCTGTTCCTTACACCTGGTATTTTAATGTCCCGTACCTACACCTGGTATTTTAATGTCCCGTACACCTGGTATTTTAATGTCCCGTACACCTGGTATTCTAATGTCCCGTACACCTGGTATTTTAATGTCCCGTACACCTGGTATTTTAATGTCCCGTACACCTGGTATTTTACCGACTTCGGCAATTTGGTGTTTTCCAGTCCGCGAAATGATCGTTTTAGCCGAAATGAAAGGACATTCTGCGGATCGATCATTTTGCAATGCAGAATCTTCGAATTGTCCCTTTTTTTCGGCCAATCAGCGAATTCGGGGATTGTGCGTAACATTTATATTGAAAACCAGGAACACAACTTTACCATTCTTAATATTCATATTGAAAACCTGTAGCGTACCTTTACCATTCTCTAGAATTCCATGGTACACAAACCATCTAGTATCACTGGGTCACATACGTCCTACCTACGGTATACCTATGTTATCGTGTAGGGATTTGTCGCGGGGTTAAGTGAATGTCGTGTCGGGCCGGTCAGTTTCCGGCCGCCGGGTCGCCGGTCGCCGGCCGGCCGGAAACGGGGCCGCGATGATAAGTACCCGGTTTTAGCTGTGACCGTTTCATAGAGAAATTCTCGCTTTGAGTGGCTGTAGTACCTAACTAGGAGTTTTAGAGCAATAATTAAATGCATGCTGCTGTACATGCTGGAGTGGGAGAAATAAAACAACAAAGAATGTGCCAGCTGTTTCTCTTTCTGGATACATTGTGAGAAAAATAAAACTTCCATGCAAAGCTTAGAATTTCGAAATCAGTACTATATTTTACGAGCGAATTTTACATAAGAAACTTGAACACCGTTCAGTTTTCAATACTCAAATATTTGTACTAAATTTTAAATTATAATATATCGTAGCACAGCATTTTTTAAGCATAAGTATTTACGTATTTTTTTGTACCGAAGTTTCATAATTTTCTTGCCCATAACTACCCTAGTACTATTATAATATTCTGTGCCATTACCCATTTAGTTGAGGTCGGCGCAGTATGTCTTCTTCTTCCATTCATCCCTGTCAGCCGTCAACTCTGCACTCAAACCAGCTCTAGACATATCATCTTTCACACAATCCATCCATCTCTCCTTTGGTCGTCCTCGCCTTTTTGTACCGAAGCACAGACCGAAGTTTATTCTGACAAAAGTCACATTTAAGCGTTTAACTTGGAGCCAAGTTGCAATAATTAACAAACCCCTTCATATCACGTCGACGCTTTCCGGAAACGGAAACAGGGCACGGAAGTACACTTCATACGGGTACTGATAACAACATATTATTTAGTATTATACTGTTAAGTAGGTATATTAAACCCCAAAGCTCTGGCGATCCTTTGATTGCCAAGTCAAGAGGCAAACCCCGAAACAGATTCTAATTTCGGCCTTCGACTAAATGACTAAATATTATTTTTTAAACCGAAGCAAACGTAAAATCAGTATCGGGCTACCTAGATTTAATTCTTGCCACGTAATAAAAGTTATTTAGATTCAAGTGATACCTCGTATCGCTCAAATACAAATGTAAGTAACTCAACTCAACACAACACAACCAAATCAAAGAGTATTGTTCTTAAAGGCTTTATTCACTTGTTGATGAGCTTCTGTAATGTTTCGTATTACATTGCTACTCGTGAATGTAAGTATTTCAAATACAAATTCAATTTACGTAGGATTCAGGATGAGTTACAAAGTTAAATTGGTTTTTTACGTTGTGAATAAGATGTTATACAAGTGTGTTTAAGACTTTAGGCCTATAGGTTTTTCGAAAAAAATATTAGCTGTTGCGTGAGAAGAATCAAGGAGAAAGAATTCTTTAGCTTTTCTTCTGTCCAACATAGAAAACTTTAAGGCTCGTATTTATAAAGCGATCGCAAGATTGAGAGCAATATTAAGTATGGATTTGACAGATCATTTTGTAGTGTAATGACATTTCTGATACGGACTCAAACTCGCTATCACTCTTGAGAGCTGATTATAAATACGGGCCTAAGTAATTGGGATCAGATCACATTCTCATAGTTCAGTTGAAAAAATTTAGTTTATTTTTCTATTTAGGGATAAATTAATACCACAGATTACTTATGAGCGCGGCGTGTGCTAATACTGATAGACCTGTTTTTTTGCCAATGGGTAGATCTATCTCCTTAAAGATGGAGAGACGATATGGATGCGAGTATTATTATAATATGGAAGAATAAAATAATATTGAAGAATGTTGGTAAGCATTGGCTACCTAATATTTCGATATAAGCAATGTACACAATATTAGCCAAACAAACATCACTTTTAACCCATCGTCTGCCGCGACGTGACATAAAAGTTCGTTCGCTAAACGCGCCCCCGGCTGAATTAGGCCCGTTTATTTAATACTGCGACAATCAGGGAGCCGTCTTCAGTGAAATAACAATCTGAGACGTCATCTTATTACGTGCCTTCTTACTTTTGTTGTGTGAGCTGTTGATGTGCGTACACAGCTGACTACCACAAGAGAACTTTTAATTTTCATATTTTTTCCAGTTCTTCACCCCAAAAAGTTCACCGCTGGTAACCAGGTCAAATCATTTGTCTTATTATCATTAATTTCGTTGCTTGTTAGCATTTTATACGAATGTGACATGAACGGATATTTTTTAAATTTTACTTGAAGAGTTTTTACCCCTAGTCGGGGTCTTTTTCAAGCCTAATTTCTCCAACTTCTGGGGGCTGCAATGATTTCAGTTCTCAGCAATATCCTACCCAGCGGCTAACTTTAGACACCCAACCCTTATATCTTAATCAAAATAATTTTGGTAATAGTAAGTCAGCAAAACTACCTTCAATAAACATTTTCACTTAATACCTACTACCTACTTACAGCAAGCTGAAGTATCGGATCGTACATGATGGTAGGCACCCTACACGCATCAGTCGGGATTAATTCATACGAACAAAGCGCGAGTTCTCCAGATTGTGCTATCTATCTGTTTAAAATGAACAAACATTTTGCTGAGGGGACAAATATTGCATGCCCTTTGGAAAGCTTCTATGGGAAAAGATGATCTGTTTGCTATTAGACATTATCATAAATATACTCTACATATTCATTCAGGGGTAGGCAGAGGGTTAACGTTTTGATAAGAACCCTTTTCCGTTAGGAATTTCAGATGATAGGTTAATAAAACTTTAGGTAAGTGTGAGTGAGGTCAGTATAGAAAGAGATTCGACTAAGTAAACAGTGAAACATTCTTCTTTTGACATGGTTTGTGCAATGACCACTATCACAAACAGCTTGACGGCTTGACGTGCCCTCCGAGGCACGGAATATTTAAATTTTGGGCTATCATGAGATTCAGCCTGCAATGTCCTAACCAAACTAGGGAAAATCCCACAAATTGATAAATTGATAAATATCAACTTTGTGATCCCCCCACGAACTCCGAATTTTGAACCCATGGCTCAGACCACTAGACCACGGAGGCACTTTACCTCAGTGTTACTGCATACTCTAATTCGGAGGCAAGCCAAGATCTGCATCGTTTCCCAAGAGTGCTAGGTTGACAGTACATCCAGTAGTTAACCGTGAGTGCATTTCCTTGCAACTTTAATGAAATATTCATGATGTTGTTGTCACCGTCTGCCCTATATTGGTTATATGACTTTATAGGTACCAAAGGTTTTTAAATTATGTTAGCAATAATTTGTTCAAACAACTTTTTCTCTTTTGGCAATAATATGTACAAAATAAGAAAATAGGTTTTTTTTTAATATTATTTACAGGAAAGCAAGAAATTGATCCTTCTATTCGGGAACATCTTACATGCTTTGTTTACAATGCTCTGTCACAATACGATTGGTTATTCAGTCAGCGTATCTGAATAATTTTCAGCACAAAAAAGAACTTGCAGGAAATATAAAGAAAATTTGGCTTCCCCATGCTGGCTCGCGAGTCTCGCGACCACCCCTTTCACCGGAGTCCGGCGCCAAACAGCTTGCTGTATTCCGTCGAAGCGTGAGACTGCCAGTGCCATAACAGGCATATTCTGGGTGAGCTCGTTCCATCGTCGACTCTGTCACGGTCATCCCTGACCTTGTGTAGTGTCTAGAGTCAAACCCATTTTAAAAAAAAAACATGTTTTTTTTTATTTTCTTAAAGGCTCTGATTATCGTAGCAAGGATTTGTCATCCAGGACTGCGCCAAGATTTACCGTACCCCCTCGGCAGCTCGGCACCAAGACGACAGAGATAACTCGCTGGATAACCGACAGCACATTTGCTTGCTTCACTGTGGCATAACACATGCATAGTATATGCAAAGAGTGATGTGATGTAAAAATCGATAGGTATGATTTTTAGTTAAAAAATCTAAAAACATTAAGCAACTGGAAAGCAACTTACGCAACGCGATGTAAAGCCGCTTGAAGATGCATCTTATTGCAGTTACCACGAAATGACGGGCTGCACTGCACCGCACGGCACAGCACAGCGTGTCACGCGTTTAAAAAGTGCGCGCCGCGTCGTCGTCGCGTCGGGGTCGCGTTCCGGTGTGAACAGACCCTTAAATTATATATATTTTATGATTAGTTATGTGAATACATATAGTAAAGTTCAATAGAAAATAACAAAGCTGGCACACATAAAAAAACGTTGCATCGATAGTCATTATCGAAACTTGTAGCAATGTAGAGTCAATACTATAAACATTCGATAAGCAATTTTTACTCTGAACATCTCTATTTTGGCGACGAAAGGCAGCAGGTGAAAAATTGCTCCCAATATTTATAGAACTGACGAAATTGCTAGTGCCAAGATAGATACATTAAATTTTCATACTCTTGCTTTTGTCGTATTTGAGGAAATATGATGTTGTATAGTGGAACGGCGGAACACAAAAATTCAAAATATGAAATCAAGCCCGAATAAAGAAAATGTAATAATACATTATGTACACTCTTGTGTACAAGAGTTGTTCTTACAAACAAAATTTTAATTAGAAATTGCTTCCTAGTGATCTCGTGAAACCAAGAACAAAAGGTAATCACGCTAAAAAGAAATATATAATGAAGAAATTAACGTAAATAGATATAAAGTTTTTATTATATTTCAACTATAAGCATTCTCTTTGCCAAGTGCAATATCATGGAAACGTAAATGATGCTGAAATAATACATTCTTCTGTAAACGTATGTTATTCCACTTAGGTCTATCATAAGGATCATTAAATACCGGGTTTAAGGAACAGCTTCCCGCAAATTGATAGGGGTTGATCTGTCAACGAAACTGAATAACATTCTAAAATATAAAAAAACTCCATACAAAAACAACACCTCGATCAGACTACAAAACCAGACCATATATGGACGAAACGTCGAGGTCAATATGTCCGTCAAATGGTCAAACCCACAACTGAATAGCCGAGTGTTAACGCTCATCCTACCCGGATATTTACAGCCTCAAAAAAACACTACATCAGCCTCAAAAATAATAACTTCCAATCTAACCTAACCTATATAGACGTAATATTAATTATTGCGGCTAAAATGAATATTTGAGGCTGATTTAGTAATTTTTTGATGCTTGAAAAATTAGTTCTCCTAAATATACAGGTAGTAATAAAATTAGCTGACCAAACTTTGAGGTGTGACTCTACTTATGTAACTGAACAACTTTCCCCAAGGAACATAGGTCGAAACCGAATAAAATTTGGCTCTTCTATACAAATGAAAATAATAGTGGCCCGAGTCATTTTGGAGAGATTAATTTTTTCCATTTTTTTTTAATTTGGTTTGTGTGTATCAATTATAAAGAAAAAAGTAAGTCTCTAATCCTGGATCTATCTAGCCGGATCCCAAAGGAATAATCCAGTGGGCATTAATGGATATGAGAGCGAGTCAGCTGTTTTCCACATCTCCCTAATGAAAACGTATCGATCGCGAGCGATACCAGGCTAGGTAACTGTGCTAGTACCGTTATGTATACAGGGTGTTAAAAAAGGACTGTGTTCATTTCCTTTTCCTTTCCTAAAAAGCTCTTAAAATATTCTTGCCTACAGAAAAATAGTTCTAACAGAATTCATGCCTATAATTAATCTCCATCCAGAAATTGTAGGTGAGGTGAGAATTTTTGTATGGAGAACGCATTTTTTTTTATTTTAGTTAAAATTTTTGTGCTTTGGAAATCTTGTTTGGTATGAGTAGAGGTAAAATATGTGGTATAAAGGAACGTTGTACCTTTTTTATTACATCCTGTATATTTTTTGCTAACAAGCAGGTTGGAATCCTTTCATTTCAAGATTTAACTTATGGGTCTCTTCAGTAGAACCCATAGGAAGAATCCAGTAAGTATAACAGATCAAAGGACGTAGAAGAACAAATCAGAAAGTTATTGATTGTTAGTTAAGTGCATAGAACTCAGATTAGGGAAATCCAATCAGAGCCCCTGTTTTTATTTATTTATTATTTTTAGGGTATCGTTGTCAACAAGATACCCTAAAACGCTGCATAGTATAATTTTATGTCATATAGCAGCTGCTCTACGAAAATTTTGACTTGCAATAGATCATTTCAAACTTGCATAGATCACACATGAAATGTGAAAAAAATTGCCGGTCTTGTACAGGGTGACCTATCAGTAATTACTCCCACGGTGATATATCAACATTTGGCAAGTTATCTGGCTCCCCTGTACCTCGCGAAGCCAAACATTGAGAGATTTACCGACTCAACTACGGACAGTATGAAAGGTTTTTGTAGGCGATTTTCCTTCCTAGGTACAGTCGGTCAAAAAAGCGGATAGTTAAAATATGAATATATTAACGACTATTAAAAAAATATTACACTTATGGCATCGGTTTCAGATTGGTTCGTTTCCTTGCGGAGAAATATTTATGTTTTTTAACATCCTGAAAAGGCTTATCGTTTGAAAAAATAAAAAAATAGTGTATCTAAGAAGTGATTTCAAAAAAGATACCAAAAGTATTTCAGATCGGTTACAATGGTAATACAATACTACAATTTAAGTAGTAAGTAAACTTACCTAGTACCTGCTGCTAAAACTGAAAATGAAACTATATAAATGCAAATTCACCCAATAATCTTTGGTAGTGATGTAATATTTTCTACCGTGTAAAAGTATTTATACGAAAAAGAACAAAAAAGTAAATTGCTAAAAAAAGCCGCGCTCGGAAGCCGGTTTCAAAAGGCTCTCGACACGGGCCTTACAAAGTGTTCCGTACGGAAGCCCCTCAGCCAAGCCCCCCAGTAATTTCCACAAGGACCCTTTAACTCTTTAAACAAACGTACGCGAAAGTACACGAACGCTCACAATAGGAAAACGGTGAAATTTTCGAATTTAATATAGTCGGGTTAAGTAATACAACGCGAGTTGTACTTTTATAATTGTTATTTTATAAGTGTGTTTTGGATTTTTTTCTAAGTAAGGACATGAGGCATGGGCGTGACAGATGGTTAGACGAGGTGATGGCCGGTGGAGTGAAGTCCTTACGGGGCAGTGGCTAAGAGAAGGGTCTCAGAAATATTGTTAGATGAGGTGATGGCTGGTGGAGTAGTCTTTACAGAGTGGTGGCCAGGAGAAAGATTCAGAAATGTTGGTCGTCCCGTAGCTAGATCGATTGACAAAGCTACTCGTAGTCACGTTAAAGAGGATGATATGGTAAACAAGAGGAGAAATTATGATCATAAAAGACATGGGTTTCTCATATAGTTGCTAAGCCAGAATAGGTTACAGAACCCATCTTCTTGCGGGTGTCGTAAAAGTCAACAAAAGGCTCAAAAAACTGGATAATAGAGGCCGAAATTTTATCAACAGTACGTAATCTATAACCCTCCTTTGCGTTGCGTAGTCGGGTAAAAAAGCGTGGATGATTCTTTAGTATTTCGGTCCAAGACTTTCGGCTAATATTGCATAAAGAAGCACACAAACTGGACTGAATAGAATAGCGCTGCGCTTCGGTACACTTCATTTATAAGTAAGATTCTAAATAAAGTAGAGCTAGGAAACTTCTGCACCAGTCAGATATTATTATTTCCGTCTAGACACCTGCAAGATGTGTAAAACATTTCTGGGAAATTTAATATCACGCTCCTGTGTCTCCGTGTACAAGTTAACTGTAAAGCGAAATAGTTTACATGCGAAATATAAAATTCGCAGACATTTCATTAAATTGTGAGAAATGAAATTCATAATCATAAATAAGTGAGACAAAGTTATTGCTTTAAAAGTAACAAATAAATACAAGAAAAACTCTGTTACTCTTCCAAAACAATATCAAAATTAGGAAATTAAGAAAGAAAAAAAAATAGGACTGTGCATGTAGACTATGGCTCGTATTTATAAAGTGATCTCAAGATAGAGAGCAATATTAAGTATGGATTTGACAGATCGTTTTGTACTGAAATGACATTCCTGATACGGACTCAAACTCGCTGTCACTCTTGAGAGCTGATTATAAATACGGGCCATGGTTCGATTTTATAAAGCGATCTCAAGTTTGAGACCAATATTAAGTGTGAATTTGACAGGCCGTTTTGTATTGAAATGACATTTCTGATTCAAACTCAAACTCGCTGTCACTCTTGAGAGCTGATTATAAATACGGGCCTATGTATGTTTTGACAGGTTTTGGTAGCCCATCGCATAATTTACAAAAAGTTGTAACCATCATAACTATTATAGTACTGCAATAATCAAATGGTCTTATTCTCCCAGACCAGCACAAAAAATCTACCCCAAAACAATGTGATGACGAACTATAACAGAAACTTTGCAAAATATTACACAAATGTATCAAAAAATCTGTTACGTCACGTTTGTAATCTCGAACCCATAAATCAAAGTCAACATGTTCATCTGTCCGACCCAACCCGAATTCAATTCTTGCTAAATTTAAAAAGACTGCTCGTACTTTCACAGCATTTAAACTGCAAACAAAAATGATGGAGCACCAACAACAGTAGTGATTTGTGAGTCTGGACTCGCAGCGAGGAAATAGCATGGCTAACAGATATATGTGGGGGTGCCAACGTTTGGATTGGAAAATTGTATATTGTGCTATAAAGTTTTTGACAGCAGCGCGCTTTGGAATTACTGGTCTCCGGGAATAGAAAAGATTCTCGCTTACTTGAGAATTTTAGTAACTTATTAACCCTCTAAGAATCACAGAATCACCTTGCTTGGGATTGCTATTTAACTCGTTCAGGTCAGAATAATGTACCTTTTTTTTACTTGGAATTGGTTAGCTCTTGACTCTAGACACAAAGGTCAGCGATGACCGTGACAGAGTCGACAATGCGAGCTAACCCAGAAGACGCCTGTTAACCTGAACTACTGTAGGCCCACTAGCTATTCGCCAGTTAGGCAGCGTGTACCAACACCGATGGATAATCTGCACAGTACACTTTTGAGACATCATGAGACAGTTTTTATGGCGCCGATTTAAGCGTGTAGTTAAAACGGTATAGTTCAGTAATACCCCAAAACAAGAGTCATTGCTATCGATTCGTGGAGGGCACGACTTAACAAAATCTTGACTAAAATTATTGCCACCCCTTTCATTTTGTTCTTTTATGATAGAAAATGACAGGTAAGTATAGACTATAAGGTATTTTTTGCAACTACGAATTGCTGCTCTCAGCTTCTCAGCTTCATCTTGCTTGACACAGACAGCTGAAGCAGATAAAAGAAATTAATGCCATTTCTCATAAAGCAAATACGAAGATGATGATAACCAGAAGCGTTTTATCTCTTTTAAAACAAATTTCATTTTAGTTTTAAGCCCTGTTGACATCCAGCGCTTGCCCCTCGACGAATGCAACGAAAACAACAAACTTTTCTTATTTACAGCGCCACAAGAGAATTCTTTCAGATTTAAATCGCGTGGTCATTAGACATTCGGGCTAGGATACATTTTAATGTCGTGAGACAGCTGTGTTCAGAAATACGGCCACTTTCGTAAAATGTCAAAACAAGCTCATTTTATTTATATTTTCTCCCGCCGTGTCTCTGGGCAGGATTTATTTCTGCAATATTCTGGACAACGCCGGATTCCGCCCGTACCTCTCTTAGAAATGTTTTCTGCCATCTAATGTGTTTGTTACTTACGTTTGTAATTTGTCCTGAGATATTACTCATGACGTTCGCTGTTTGGTAGAGTTTTTTAATCTTGCGGTGTAAAATTTGAATCAGATTTGTGGAAATCTGATGATAGAGATTTAGTTTCTTCTTTACAGAGCATCAAAGCTCACTCCATAAGTAATACAGGCGTGACTGTGCGAGTGAATGAAAAATCAAAGTCTGACTACATAGATTATTACCTATATACCTACACTAATTATGAGGTTGTGCATAATTTAAGCAGAGTCAGCAGTATAGCAGTAAGCACTCCTTGATTAAGCCATTGTGAGGTGTCCCAAACTCTAAGTTAGGACATGGTTAGGACGCAGTACAAACTAATCAGGGAGTTTCTCAGCTGAATATACAAATCTAAAGTTAAGGAAGATGGAGTAGGTACCATGCTGAACTTACATGCAGCAATTCAATAATCTATCTACTGAAAGTAACCTACGCGCTGAAAAACAAAAGGTATAAAATATAGCTCTATTTACGAATTGCTCATGGCTTCATTCAATTATCCGCGTGACATCGTCTTTTTTATTAGGTATTTGGTCTAATTTGAAATATTCAAATGGATCTTTGAAGAAGGCCATGACGTGTGTGATTCTAAATGTTGATCCAGTCCATGTATCAAAACATTGACAAACTGCATGGTCATGTGGTTTGGATTGGTTTTAGGCTGCTTGTTCAGCTATCTAAGGTTCGATTTATAATGGGGGCCGACTGGTCGTTGCTATAAAGTAAATAAAATGCTACATTACTTTTACGCGATGAGTGTAACATAATATACCCTCGCATACTCTATTCCCCCGTGTTAAAGTTCAGTTCCCAACTGAAAGGTACACTTGGACGTGTGTAAATTGTACAGGAGGGTTCGTGTTGCAGTCGCATGCAATTCAACAAGATTTGCATATCTCAGTTGCAACAGTTATGGTTCGTGTCACAGTTGGCAATTTTAGTAAGTCAACCGTGTATACTACCGTGTTCAGACATCGCTCTGAACTATAGATCTATTGGTCAGGATCTAAAAAAAATAGCCCCTGTTCCCTACCGGTCCAGCTACAGTTGGTGCATTATAAAATAAAATTTACTACCTACCTACAAATTTTTTTTCAGATTCACTAGACTATTTAGTAGACCTTTAATTAGCACACCTCAAAATAGTAGTCAACTTTTTAACTACCACTTTTCTGCATTTATTAAGGAAACCTGTACACTGCTAGAATAGGAAGTGCTTTCCTGACACAGCATCAAACGAAAATTAGGTTAAATTAGTAGCTCTATTAGCTCTATTAGTAGCTCTACTATTAGTAGCTCTCATTTTGAAAATCAAAGACAGAAGAGAATTTTTATAGTTTAATACACTGGTTTTTTTTTTTGACGTTTACACGATTTAGCAACGATATCAAAACAGAGCTTCATTCCAATAAAAAAGTCTTTAAGTCTATTTTACTCTTCCAAATCGGTCCTGGAGTCATGGCACAAGATGACTCGGTATAAGTCATAAAAAAGTGTCTCCTCCATAGGAATTTTTTGGGAGTGGGGGGAGGGAACCCCCCTTCAATTTCCACTTGCCGGAGTTGCGTAGTTTTGGAGTTATGAGCGTTTTGAGTTTCTAGTTTGGTGTGAAAATCGCTGTCACCAAAGGTTGTCGGATACGATTTCTTATGAAAATCGCTGTCGCCTAGGTATTAAAAGAATGTCCGTGGATGCGATTTCTTACCAAAATCACTTGCATTTGTTAAAATTCCGCGGTTTTTTTTTTTTTGCGTGTTTTGAGACGGTCGCCGGCTGCTGCCGCAGCACGCTCGCTGCGCTGGCTCGGCTCCCCCCGTGTTGTTATCACTAACAACCTAACAACAATCTACTGACCTGGAAACCTTTCTGGATGTTTTTTTTTCTTGCGGGGTGCTGGGCCCCCTAATATAAGCGTTAGTAACAACCAAATTTTTCATACTTGTCATAAATACATAAATATATTTTTTTCGCTCATAACTTGAAACCTACTCAATTCCGGCAGGTGGGGTTTGAAGGGTCCCACTCCCAAATAACCCCCCTATCGAGGAGAAGTATTTTAAGACCCAAACCGATGACAAATAGGCCACCACTCTCTCTCTCTTCACCTTTGTCTTCTTATTCTTTCATCATCAGCGTGCCTTTGATGCACCGAGACATTCGTATCACTGACCCCGGACTGGGAGTACGTGTCACCAGCGTGACTGCGAATCGTCGACGACGAGGCACTACAAGAAACGTCCCTCTTCGATAGTGTCTTCAAGAATCGAATCAAATAGAACACCAAAATGCTGACAAATAGGAACAACAACAGTCTGGAGGGGTCAGTTTCGTCGACATCTTTTTTTAGCAGCATTCTTCTTCTTAGCATTATGTCCACAAGACGTGATCCCTCTATCACTATTCCGTTAGAAGAATAGTGAATACGAGTAAACTAAAAGTTTATCATTTACTTGGGAATTTTTCTTGTCTAACTAGCATTGTTTTTTTTTAAGTGCTCCCATATTATAAGGGAAGGCGAAGAGCTTGAGCCCATGTTGGAAGCAACATAAAAACTTTTTGCTTAGCAAATTTCAACTTTTTAAAATTATTGATTGTTCAATTGTTTTTGAGTCGTTCTGTACTCGTTGACCGGCAACCATGCCCACTTTGTAAAAGTAATTCTAAATGTTGTGATATTTCCTAAACCAATACAGTTTGTGTTAAATTTCATTAAACCTTTCATTTTTATTCGCACCTCGTCACTCCTAAGCGACCAACCTACAGAAATACAGTCCACACAACACAGTGGAAGGGACATTGTAAAAATTCTAAAGACTCTTCCATTTTTGGTCCATCTCGCCATGAACTGAGTGAATATTTAGTGCAAATTGTGCAACAGTGAAAACTACATTGGACATTTCTACGACATTTCTTCAAAAGGATTTCGACAACACATTGTGGAGCATCTTTAGTTTGCCCGGGGAGGCGCGGCCATTTGTACTCGCCGCCATTTCTCTTTGTCGTCGTGTCACGTACGCCGTCTTGTGTTCTTCTTCAGTTCGAGCGGATTTGAATTTTCCCGCTTTGACCCAAGCACACAAGCGATCAAGCGGCGTCGAATATTGAGCGTGCACCGTCAAGACGACCTCGAGACGATCAATCAAAGCTGAGTTTCAAGCCCCATAAGCAAGTTTGCCAACATTCAAGAAAAAACTTGCACGGTGTTCAGTTTGCTGTACATTGGAATTTCGATACACTGAAGTTGACGCGGATGCGACTTTTCGTCTTTAAAGGTTGCCACCATTGAAGCCGACCGGACCCGATCTACGCCGAGATTCGCCGAGTTGACCGATTAGCAGCGCCGCCATCGTCGTTGTGTCAATTCGTCCGAACTTGCGTCCGAAGCCATCAAGCTCAATCGTCATTGGTTGCCACGGATCTTCGCCATCTTGAAACGTCAAGTATACGTCAAACATACATAGGTTATCGTTAGTTTTCGTAGCTAGACGCCAATTTCTAACCTATTATTGTAATTTTTGTATATCAGTGCGATTTCCTATCGATTCCAGTACTTATTTTAAGTTTAGTAGTGTGTAAAAATCTTAAAAATGCCTGACGACTTAGAGTCCGATAATACTCAGGCAGATCCAAAAATTGTTGATAAAACCCAGGCAGAGCTCAAGCGCCTTAGGAATAAAAGGGGCGTTTGCAAGTCCTCTATTACTCGCATCAAAAAGGAAACTGATGCATTTAGGCATCTGTCCTTAGAGCTATTAGGTCTTAAAAAAGATAGACTGGAGAAAGTCTATCTCGAGTATGAAAACCTCAATGCGGAAGTGTTCGCCATTGATGATGCAGACAAGGAGGACTTTGGAGCCGTGGAAGAGTCGTACCTCTTAGTTATGGCTGAGCTTGTCAAATGTATAAAGGACAAGGCTCCTGTGCAGGTCAATAACACGGCCAATACTGTAGGAGGCACATCGGGCTGCCACTCAAAGACAAAATTACCATCTGTTGTTATCCCAAAATTCAATGGTACGTATACAGAATATCATAATTTCATTAACTTGTTCACTGCCATGATACATAATGACACATCTTTGTGTCCAGTTCAAAAGTTGTATTATTTAAAGGGATTTTTGTCTGACGAGCCTCACTCATTGATCAGTAATTTGCCGCTAGAAGATGACAGTTACTTGAAAGCCTTAGAACTATTAAAAGAGCGTTATGACAACAAAACAAAGATCATATTTGAACACATTCACAAACTACTAGACCTGCCTAACATTACAAGGTCCACTACTACAAATTTACACAAACTAATTTCAGATGCCAAGCAGAACCTCGCAGCTTTGAAGAATATGCACGAGCCTGTTGAGTCTTGGGACTCGATCATCGTATGTATACTCATGAGGAAACTGGATATGCTTACTGTCCGTGCCTTTCAACTAGATAGGGTCAAAAAGGAGCCGCCTACTATCAAGGAGTTCTTTGATTACTTGGAACACCGCGCTCTAGCTCTGGAGTCTACGGAGGCGAGCATGCACAAGCCTCAGCCCCAAGTTCAACGGCTTGCATCACATGCTGTGACTGCACAAAAACCACCATGTATTTACTGTAAGTCTGACCACAGATTATTTGAGTGTCCTACTTTCAAGCTTTGCTCATCTGACAAGCGCATTCAATTTGCTCAGGCAAACAATATATGCAAAGTATGTTTGTCACAACACCCTAACCGCAAATGCAAGTTTCATTTTAAGTGTGCTGAGTGCAAAAAGGAGCATAATACACTCCTGCATGGGGTTGATGCTGAAACTAAGCCGAGTGTGTCTTTATCCGCTAGCGCTACTCCCACTGATACTCTAGTTGTAGTGCCTACTGCTCGGGTTAAGCTTATTTCACGGTCAGGGACCCCAATATATGTCAGAGCTGTACTTGATAGTGCATCTCAACCTTCACTTGTGACAAAAAAGGTAGTGGATTTATTAGGCATGTCAACAACTGACACCGTCACTGAAATTACGGGCATTGCTCAAACCTCACAAACAGTTGACCAATGTATAAACCTTGAGGTTCATTCCACCGTTTATCCATTCAAGATAGAAGTCAACTGTCAAGTAGTAGATGTGATTACTACACAAATGCCACAAGCTCATCTTGATGTGTCATCTATTACATTCCCTCCTAATTGTAAGCTAGCTGATGCGAACTTTGATGTGCCTGGGGATGTGAACTTGTTGCTTGGATGTGATATTTTCTTACAGGTCCTGTTGCTGCAGTCTACTGAGGCCTCGTCTGCTGCAGACGACCAATTACCTGTATTACCAGATCCAGCCACACTCAAGCAAGCGAAAATCGTTCACACCGCCTTTGGTCATATTGTCGGCGGCCGGAGCAACATTATAACAACTAAAAATAATCAGGTTGTATCTTTATTTTGTAAAGAATGTACTAGCGATTTAAATGACACCATGAGTGCATTTTGGAGAACAGAGAAGGTACCAGACATTTTCCCAGAGCGATTACCTGAACATGACTACTGTGAAAAGCTTTTTAAGGAAACCACCAAGCTTGAAAATCAGATGTTTCAAGTTTCAATGCCTATCAAGGTTCCTTTGGAGCAGGTTAGTTCAGAACTGGGCGAATCATTTAATCTGGCACTTACAAGATTCTATAATCTCGAAAAAAAATTGCAAAAAAATCCAATTTTTCGTGATAAATATATTCACTTCATTAATCAATACATTGACTTGAAACATGGTGAATATCGTGACATAGGTAGTTTCGATTTATCTAGGGACCCTGTTTATTTCACCCCCCACCATGCAGTCATAAGAGAGAGTAGCAAAACCACCCCAATAAGGCCAGTTTTCGATTTTTCCATGCGCACTAATAAAAAAGTATCTCTCAATGATCTTTTAATGAACGGGCCTGTGGTTCAAAAGGAACTTTTTGAAATTCTGCTTTCTTTCAGATTAGAATTTTACTTCTTTATCTGCGATATTCAAAAGATGTTTAGGTGTATAGAGATTGACCCTGCACAGCGTTCTCTACAAAACCTCTTGTGGCGCGAGACACCTGACCAAGATGTCAAGGTAATACAGCTGAACCGAGTTTCTTTTGGTTGTAAAGCTTCGACTTGGCTTTCAACTCGTTGCCTCATAGAGCTCGCCAATAGGTATGATGATCAATTTCCCCTGGCATCCAAGATTCCAGGGGAAATTGATCATCATACCTATTGGCGAGCTCTATGAGGCAACGAGTTGAAAGCCAAGTCGAAGCTTTACAACCAAAAGAAACTCGGTTCAGCTGTATTACCTTGACATCTTGGTCAGGTGTCTCGCGCCACAAGAGGTTTTGTAGAGAACGCTGTGCAGGGTCAATCTCTATACACCTAAACATCTTTTGAATATCGCAGATAAAGAAGTAAAATTCTAATCTGAAAGAAAGCAGAATTTCAAAAAGTTCCTTTTGAACCACAGGCCCGTTCATTAATCAATACATTGACTTGAAACATGGTGAATATCGTGACATAGGTAGTTTCGATTTATCTAGGGACCCTGTTTATTTCACCCCCCACCATGCAGTCATAAGAGAGAGTAGCAAAACCACCCCAATAAGGCCAGTTTTCGATTTTTCCATGCGCACTAATAAAAAAGTATCTCTCAATGATCTTTTAATGAACGGGCCTGTGGTTCAAAAGGAACTTTTTGAAATTCTGCTTTCTTTCAGATTAGAATTTTACTTCTTTATCTGCGATATTCAAAAGATGTTTAGGTGTATAGAGATTGACCCTGCACAGCGTTCTCTACAAAACCTCTTGTGGCGCGAGACACCTGACCAAGATGTCAAGGTAATACAGCTGAACCGAGTTTCTTTTGGTTGTAAAGCTTCGACTTGGCTTTCAACTCGTTGCCTCATAGAGCTCGCCAATAGGTATGATGATCAATTTCCCCTGGCATCCAAGATTTTAAGAGAAAATACATACGTCGATGATATATTGACAAACTCTCGATCTGAACATAACCTGCTTCAAATGCAAACTGAGTTGATTCAGCTTCTCGCTCTGGGTGGTTTTAAATTACATAAATGGACCTCTAACTGCCCCTCTGTCCTTCAAAACGTACCCAGCGAAACTCATCACTTTGGAGAGCTAGAGCTGCTCAAGCAGGACATGTCGCTTAAAACATTAGGTGTTAGCTTTGACGTTCCTAAAGATGTCTTCATCACAACGTGCCCTGAGCCCTACAAAAGCGAACGCGATTCGAAGCGCGACATACTGAGTTACATCAGCAAGTTCTACGATCCTATGGGACTCATTGGACCCATATTAGTACATGCTAAGGTAATAATGCAAAAACTGTGGGCTACGAACATAGACTGGGACGACACCCCTCCTGAAGACATTCGCCGAATGTGGACCGATTTTGTCAGCAATCTACAGCAGATGGAGCCACTATCTGTACCTCGCTGTGTTAAGCCTCACGATGCAGTCGTCAATCAGCTGATAGGCTTCGCAGACGCCTCCACAGTCGCCTATGGCTGCTGCCTATACTTGCGCACTATAGATACACGAGGTAAGGTGAATATTGAATTATTATGCTCAAAGTCTCGCATCAATCCGCTACCCAAACAGCTGACTGTCCCAAGGCTCGAGTTGAATGCTGCGCTTCTGCTATCAGAGCTAACAACTAAGGTACAAAATACACTATCCACGAAAATGCATCTTGATGACACTTACCTCCACTCTGACTCTCAGATAGTCCTAGCTTGGTTAAAAACTGATCTCACCAAGTTACAACCGTATGTCTCGAATAGAGTTAGAGCAATTTCAGAGCTTTCACGTAACTGTCATTGGCAATATGTAAACACTACTGATAATCCGGCAGACTGTCTCAGTCGAGGCTTACAACCTCACGAGCTTCAGCGTCATGAACTCTGGTTTCATGGACCATCTTTCTTGAATAAAAAAGATTATAACTTTCAAACAAAATGTGACGATCCCATACAACTACCTGAATTAAAGGCTAGCGAACAAATTGTATGATCTATTTATAAAGTTAAAAAAGTTTTCAAATATAAACAAAATAACTCGTGTGCTTGCTTACATTATTAGAGTCTGTATCAACACTAGGCTAAATGCTATAAAGGAAATAGGTTTCTTGTTATCAACTGAACTGAATCATATTGTAAAGCATAAACAGGCACATGCTAGCGAAAATAATGTTAAATTAAACAGGTTCATTGCAAAGATTTGTGTACTGCTAATAAATGATAAGTAATATTAATTTGTAATAATTTGTTACCTTGTTTTTTTCTACTATGTAAAGTTCTATAGAAAATTTTCAGCAGGTAACTTTTTCATGTAATATTTTTATTTTGCTCAGAAGGAAAATTTTCTCCTATGTAGTGTAATAGGTGAACCTTAAATAAGTATTTTTAAGAAGTAAGTTTTATTTTAATTTGCTACAACTGGAATTGATGGCACTGATACAAAACTACTTCTAGGTATTCTCCTATGTGTATGTACCAAACTCTAGATTTTATCTAGCTTTATAAGCATGATGTATGTTTTATTTTCAAAACCTGAACAGGTATTCTTTTGTTTTTTAACTATGTGTGTAGTTACTATTATAAACATCGTACTTTCTTTTTTTCTGGTGGGGAAGCCCTTAACTTTACCAAGTTTAGGTATAATTTACTAGACTAGGCACAAACTTTTTCTAGATTTAAAAAAGAGACAAAATGTTTATTGTAAAATTTTTATTTAGTAATTCTTACTTGTCAACATTAGACTGTTTAGTTAAATAAATAATTATAATCTTTAATAGATCTCATGAAATGTTTTTAAAGCCGGCAACTTATGTTGGAAGCAACATAAAAACTTTTTGCTTAGCAAATTTCAACTTTTTAAAATTATTGATTGTTCAATTGTTTTTGAGTCGTTCTGTACTCGTTGACCGGCAACCATGCCCACTTTGTAAAAGTAATTCTAAATGTTGTGATATTTCCTAAACCAATACAGTTTGTGTTAAATTTCATTAAACCTTTCATTTTTATTCGCACCTCGTCACTCCTAAGCGACCAACCTACAGAAATACAGTCCACACAACACAGTGGAAGGGACATTGTAAAAATTCTAAAGACTCTTCCAGCCCATGCAGCCTAGTCTTCAGTATCTTCCGGAGATCTTCCGTTTTGCAATATGAGTGACATTGACATATAAGTTTGTCTTTGATTGATGTCAGCGCGTGTAAACGATGACACGCGCTGATATCAATCAAAAACAAGGTTGAATATGAGGTTGGATACCTGTAATTTTCAGCCACAGTTACAAAAAAAATACATTATTTTGCTGAAATATTTTATGGTAGGGTTTTTTCTTTTCCCTCTTTTTTTAGTTTTACAGCTTTTTTATTATTTTACAAGTAACCGACTCAGTTTATTTCCCAAGAAATAAGGGCTTTCACCACTGTGGAATGACGTCGCAATGCTAGACTGACCCAGTATTAATACCAATGCACGAGAAGTCCTTCTAACATCCAGCTTTTGAACCAACGTCGCACATTACAGGCTACAGAAACTTCAAGTAGTGCTAATGTATGAAACTAGGTATGAGCTAGGTACTGCTACTGTTCACATTTTAAATACTACTAATTTTTTCTTATTTTCACTCTCAAGAGTCACTGGACTATCCTGTAGACCTTTAATTAGCTCACCTCAACATAGTTTTTTTTTTTTATTGGGTTTGAATAAGGGGCCAGTGTGCTATCGGTATACTCCTGACCCCTCCCCATCACGTATTTACCTTGTAACATTGGTTTTAGTATTTTAGTTATAAAAATTATTGTGCACATCACATAGGTACAGTGGGCAGCAGGTCGAGTTACACTTAGGCGGACCAATTTATACTGGCTATACAGTAAAACCAGGTAGATATAACTAGTATATATTGGTCCGTGAAATGGATAACTCGACCTGCTGCCCACTGTACATTAGTTGCAGTATTTTTATATTATACAAGTAACTTTTTCAAGTCAACTTTTAACTACCACTTTGGTGCGTTTGTTAAGGAAACCTGTTCACTGCTAGAAGAGGTAAAGTGATTTCCTCACACAGTATCTACACAAGGAAACTAGGGAAAATTAGAGTAGCACTCATTTTGAGAATAAAAAACATAAGTGAACTTTTATAAGTAAGTTTTTTTTTTATATGTAAGAAAGCTTGTAATATGGACTTGATATTCTGGAATAAAAACCTTTTATTATTATAGTTTAAGATACTGAAACATTTTAAATTTAAACGTTTAAAAAATTTTGACACTATATCAAAACAGAGGTACGGACAATCAACTACAAAGAAAGTAGATTTTACTCTTCCAAATCGGTCCTGGAGTCATGGCATCAGATGATTCTTAGGCCTCCACTGTTCAGGTTCCCTCGCTCTTCGCCTTCTTGCTCTTCTTCTTCTTTCATCAGCGTGCACTGAGATATTCGTATCACTGACCCCGGACTGGGAGTACGTGTCATAAGCGTGACTGCGAATTGTTGAAGTTGAATCACTACCAGAAACACCCCTCTTCGATAGTGTGTTCAAGAATCGAATCAAATAGAACACTATAACGCTGACAAATAGGAACAACAACAGTCTGGAGGGGTCAGTTTCGTCGACTTCTTTTTTTAGCAGCATTATGTCCACAACGAGTTTTCAGAACGTGGTCCCACTATTCCGTTTGAAGAATAGTGAGAAATATGAGAAAACTAAAAATTTATCATCTTCTTGAGAAATATCACCAAATTTTCGGATTGTCTAGCCCACAGTCTAGCCTATCATTGCAATATGAGTGACATTGACAAATACGTTTGTCTTTGATTGATATCTTTTCAAGGTTGAATACATTTTCAGCCACGCAGTTAAAAAAGCTAAATAATATTTAATTTATGGTAGGGGATTTCCTTTCCCTCTTTTACCAATATATTCTTTGTATAAATGGCGTTGGGAACTACTTCTCAAATCAGTGGGTTTATCGCCATTTTATTGTGCTAGTGCAAGTAAAATGAGGGCGTTGACCACTTGCAAGAGCATGTCTAAGTATATGGAAGACGGCACAATGGGTAATAGGTAGGGGAACTACCTATACCAATGCAAGAGAAGTCTTCTTTTAGTTCTTTCTGATAGCAACATCCAGCAGTCACATTTTGGTCGCTTCTATGAAAATCTTTTTCGAAAAGGCTACAGGCTACAGCAACTCCAATTACCTAGTCCAAATGCAGGGAGCTATCCTGCTTTACAACTCAAACGTCTGGTTACTTTCCTGCGAGCTTCGACCCCATTTTGACCAAATTTCGACGCTTTAAAAAAAATTGTGCTAAAGCAGTAGACCTATAAGTTTTGCTCTGAAAATACCTGATTCTTTGAGGTCATGTTCGAAATATCAGAAAATGTCGGTGGCTGGACCCTGTGGCTGGACCAAAGCGGGGCTATTAGTGTGTACGTAGCTGCAAATGGCTTAGCGCTGTAGCCTGCTGTAGCGGATGAAATAGCCAAGGGTATACAGGGTATTAAAAAAATATTGCGATCCTTTAAACCACACAGTTCTATTCTAATACCTACCTTTCCCCAGACAAAAAAAAATAAGCCTTCTTCATACGATTCTCTCCTCATCAACGAGTTTTATATATAACTTTTTAAGCACTCGCGATTATTTTCACTCATTTTACTTTTTAAGCACTCGCGATTATTTTCACTCATTTTACTTTTTATCCGGGTCTATTCGCGATAAATGTTGTTGGTAAAATCATAGGAATTTACCTGGTTTCCCAGGTTTCAACAATGTTTCAATTATTCCTGTGATTTCTGTGATTTTACCACCAAAATTTATCGCGGGTGACCCGGCTAAAAAGTAAAATGAGTTTTCTATGGCCCGTATTTATAATCAGCTCTCAAGAGTGACAGCAAGTTTGAGTCCGTATCAGAAAATGTCATTACAGTACAAAATGATCTGTCAAATCCATACTTAATATTGCTTTCAATCTTGAGATCGCTTTATAAATACGAGCCTATGTATTTTCAACACCAAGCATAGATTTGAAAGAGCGCCGTACTTTTCACACCCTGTATAACGCTGGGGCTGAAATAGCCATGGATATTAATAGTATTACATACGTTTCCTTTTGCGGTTGCTCGACCAAGAATGTTTGATCGTACAGCTTTATGTTGAAGGCGTTATATTGATGGTTTAAGATAATTTTAAACTTTTAAAACGTGATTTTTAGAAATCTTAACTATAAGTATCTGTTAGTTGATTTAGGAAATGGACATTCCGGGAAATAAACTTAATGAACCTAGTGGACATTCCGTAACAGCTTCTACTTTTTTCAGATGTTTTGTAAAATCCGTTTTCGAGGATAATGAATTTATGGTTTATCCGATGATTGATTGACATTTCGTCACTATTATTAGCCTTTTCTTGTATTTCAGGGGTCGGCTATCTTATCTAAGGGATTGAAAGAGCTATAGCAATGCACAGCGTTGTATCGAAAATATCATTCAAATAGGTGAAAACAGTTCTTGTTAAGTACTTATTAAACTTATCTTTGACACGCTACCCACCATATTTAGTTGATGTGTGTATGTTTGTGTGTTAGCTCCAACAACACAAAAGCTTTTCAAAAACTTTTGTGGTACTAAAACTACAAAAAGCGTCCAAACTTGTTTACGTGAGAACCCCGCGGCTATTTGATATTTCACGGCGACACTGAAAGGACCCCATGTCGCAGCAAATGCGCGAAAGTGATAAATTTGTCAGGTAACTGTGCGTGTTCGGAATACGCCGTGCAAATCACCCGAAATATTGTACGAGATTGAATTGTGCTATTCTAGCTCCACGGGAAATTACGTCCCCGCGTGCCTTTCGATGCAAGGCGACACGACGAGCTGTTTTAAGTATCATTGCGGTGCTGATTTAGAATAATTTTGGTGGATGAATTAAAAGCCGTAAAAGGAATCCTCTCTATCTATCTATCTACCTCTCAATTAGGCTTCTGTTCAGCAGTAAACTGTTGTGGCTGATATAGAACAAGTAACAAATGCAGTGGAATAGTTTTATTTGTTAAAGTGATACAAATTCCCTCATGACCCTCAGAAGTAAGGAAATCAATACAAGGAGGATAGTATGTATGTATGTAAATAAAATAGACATGTTGTCAGAAGCTACAGGCCTTTTCTTTACCTTCGTCATCATCACATCAGTCGCAAGACGTACACCATTGGCCCTTTGTAATTGGCCCTTCCCTCGCTGTTTATGACTAAAACACAAACCTTGCCTGAAACCTTTTGGGTTCTTCGAGTAGGGTACAAATCTGAGCCTCTGATATTTTGGCACTATCATAAACGCTATATTCAAAGTTCACGTCACGCCATATGCCATATCACTTACTAGGTCTGCTGTAAGAAATTTCTTTTAGGAATAAGCAGTGCCTGTTATGTCGTAATTCTCTATGTTCTGTTCTGTAATTATTTCTGTGTACAACAAATGGTTAAATTAAATTAAATGAAATTCACCCCATATGCCACGTTCTTCCATGCTGGACTGGGAGCGATAGAAAAACATAGAATGTGCCAGCTGCATCTCCTCCCGAGCATGCTGTAAAAACCAGCTAAGGGATTCGAGGGTTTCAGTTTATTGCAATTTAGGCGATGGGCTGACAACCTGTCACTATAGCGGTATACTACCATAAACACCTATAATAACCCTCAAAATTTGTCAGACGTGGCGGAACGACCTTTGGGTCGTTTTTCGCTCTGCCTACCCCTTTAGGGATAAAGGCGTGATTTATGTATGTATGTATGCCACGTTCACGTATTCACGTTCATATGCCATATCACTTACTAGGTCTGCTGTAAGAAATTTCTTTTAGGAATAAGCAGTGCCTGTTATGTCTTAATTCTCTATGTTCTGTTCTGTAATTATTTCTGTGTACAATAAATGGTTAAATTAAATAAAATTCACCCCTGTATAATGTAGGTAGGTAATGTGCAAAACAGATTTGAACACAAAAATTCAACGATTTACATACGAGTATTTTTTTGTAGTGATATTTCCACTACCTATTTGATAAGACTTTTTAAGGTGTTTTATATTTACTAAGGTTTACAAAACCAGCAATGGAACGAAGAAAAAAATACCTCTATAACTGTTGTGACGATAATCAGAAAGTCAGTTCTAGTAGGGGAGCCTGAGCCCTTATCAGATCCTTATGAATAATACCCTATTTTCCACGCGCGCCTATCTTGGAATCTATTAGGAGTAAAGATCCCTAGAAATACACGTGTAATATTTGTGCACGGTGAGTTTTATACAAACGATCTGTTTAGTTTAGGGAGGCAGGAATTTTATACGTATTTATAAAATACTCATTTGCTCACTTGTGGGTTTGACAGAGGTAGGTACCTATTGACCAGAACGTTTCGACCCTATACGAGAGTCTTCATGAGGAGAGAACAAAAACACTATATCACCCGTCAAGGACTTTATTAATTTTATAGTAAATATATATTATATTTCTCCATGTAATACCACATACCACGGAATAACACCTATCTTTTCACATAAATTAAACATTGTAAAGTTACTCACTCTACACTGAATACTCTATACCTACTTATCTATGAAGTACTCTATATATGTATAGTTATGAGATTATTAGGTAGATTCTCCCTTTTACTAATAATTTTGTAGGTATTGTTACTGAGCTCCAAAAGTGATGGCATTCTCACACAGCTCAGCAAGCTGCTTAGCACTGGACTAGGAAACAAACTTTTCAGAGCTTGTTTCTAAAATATTTTCATTCACATTTTCATCTTCCTAACATTGGAAGAACGAATCTTAATACATAATCAGATTTTCTTCCATGCTGGACTGGGAGCGATAGAAAAACATAGAATGTGCCAGCTGCATCTCCTCCCGGGCATGCTGTAAAAGTCAGCTAAGGGATTCGAGGGTTTCAGTATTGTAATTTAGGCGATGGGCTGACAACCTGTCACTATAGCAATATACCGATCCATCTGGAACAACCCTCAAAATTTGTCAGACGTGGCGGAACGACCTATGTTTAGGTTGTTTACGCTCTGCCTACCCCATTAGGGATAAAGGCGTGATAATATGTATGTATGTATGTATGTATGTAATCAGATTTTCGATACAATTATGTTGTTAAAGTTACCTAAATTTTAGAACCACTTCGTTCTAAATTAATGCAGTCCACACTAAGCTGTTATGTTTCGATTGAGTTACGCGGTTATTCTAATTAATCCAACCTCTATTATCTAATTTCGCTGCCGGTGTACCTCGGAAACTGCATTGCACACATTAATACTGGCTATGGGGATATAACTTCCACGCTGGACTGGGAGTGACGGAAAAACATAGAATATGCCAGCTGCATCTCCTCCCGGGCATGTTGTAAAAATCAACTAAGGGATTCGAGGGTTTCAGTATTGTAATTTAGGCGATGGGCTGACAACCTGTCACTAAAGCAATATACCGGCGGAACGACATTTTTTTAGGTCGTTTACGCTTTGCCTACCCCATTAGGGATAAAGGCGTGATTATATGTCTGTCGGATGGGCATCTCGGTCCTGCGCCTGATTTTTCTCTGGTCGGCTTTGCCAGAATTAATTACCCACAGTACCTACAATAAACGTATAAAAAATTTATGTACTGATGCAAGCAACGAAACTTTAATCGAATTAATAGAACGCGCGCCACGTACGGTACCGCTTGCTGTCCTGATGCTATTACTAGTCCCAACCACAGAACATGGTGAAAAAACTTAGATAGAATAGCAATCCGTGTCGCCAATTCTTGCTCAAGCTGAACTAATAATAGGTAGGTATATTAATTAGTAAATTGCTTAAATCTATTCAATCGTAGCACCGCAATTTCAAATTAATCAAATCATGGGCATGTACATAAACAAAATGTTCCTCTTTGATTGCCATATGTTTGAGTTATACCGGGTGTTCAAAAAATAGCTGACCATATTTCAGGGTGTGATTCTACCCATGAAACTGAACAACTTTCCCCAAGGAACGTAGGTCGAAATATGAAAAAAAATGTGTCAGCGGCATTTTCTTCTTCATATTTCGACCTATATTATTGGGAAAAGTTGTTCAATTTCATGGGTAGAATCACACCCTAAAATATGGTCCACTATTTTATGAACACCCTGTATTTACTTGAGTTAGACGTCATTATGGTCGTTTTCTCACATTATCGTGGCACGGCACACCGCCTGTTCCGCCCACAATTCCTTTCTTACCTCTTCATGTTCTGTGGTGCCAACCTATTTGCCCCGACAAATAATTCGATTAAAATTTTACCTGAAGTTTCATTGTGCATGCATTTATGGGAGAAATGGAAAAGCTGCGAGCTGTGGCGAGTATATTGTCGATGGAAAATTTCCTAAAATTGTCGTGTCATTTGTTCTTGTGGTATTTTTGTTCGAATATTAAAGAAAACGAAGACTCTATCTTTTATAAATACTTGGCAATGTAATAAGACACTAAAAGTTATTTATCACAAAAAACAACAACAAACAAGTACCTACTTAGTTATTTATCTTTTCGCCATCCATTTTATTTACCGAAATGAACTTAAATCCCGTGAAAGTAAGCGAAGTGGAGTTTCCAGTTGCAGTGGAGTGTATCAGTGGCGAATATTTATTCTGTGCAAGTGAAGTTGTCCGAAGCAGGCTTGGATGCAGCCAAGTAGTTGGTTATGCATGCTGCTCGGTCAGCTTTCAGAAGAGAATACTTATTTTATTATTTGTTTACTCTTACAACGGAAATTTTAATATGAAATCACGGATTTATCCCTTATGGGGTAGACAAAGTAGCAACGGTTTAGTAAAAGCCAAGTTTTCAGTTGCAGTGGAGTATATCAGTAGCGAATATTTATTCTGTGCAAGTGAATTTTTCCGAAGCAGGCTTGGACGCGGCCAATTGTTGGTTATGCATGCTGCTCGGTCAGCTTTCAGAAAAGAATACCTTATTTTATTATTTGTTCACTCTTGCAATGAAAATTTTTATATAAAATCACGGTGTTACACCTAATGGGGTAGGCAGGGTGTCAACGGTTTAATAACAAATCTTGCAAATCTTATGGGGCATTTAAGATTAATTTCATATAGCTGTTGTGTTTTCACCTCATCGCCTAGGCAAACGGAAAAGGGGTCTCTATTGGGTTAATAATTTGCCCGGGGAGAAAAACAGGTGGTAACTTCTATGTTTTTTTTTATGTTATTAAGTATAACTTTTATGCGGCTTGGGTGCCAGACAAATAAAGTTGGTTATGAATGCTGCTTGGCCAGTTTTTTTTTTCAAGATGACCAGCGTTTCTTAGGAAATAGAAAATACTCCTTATCAAGCGAAGCATCCCCATTCCATCTCCGGGGCACGAGACGCCGGTTGGGATTCCATCCTTACGTTGTGGACCTACCAATCATTCGCACAAAGCGATTCGGATCAACATTTTTAATGCGAACGGCTAAGGAGTGGAACTCCCTGCCTGCGGATCTGTTCCCGGAACGATATAACCTGGGCCTTTTTAAGGCAAGAGTGAATAGACATTATCTAGGCAAACATGCTCCATCATCGTCTGCATCATCACTTTCCATCAGGTGAGATGGCGGACAAATGGTTTGCCTATTAGAAATAATAAAAAAAAAAAAACTTGTATCCTGTATGGATATTTTTCTCTGTATAAAATTAGTGTAGACAAAAAGTAACATTTTATTTATAACATTTCGCGTTACCATAATGTCGACGGGATTTCGGGGACAAATTGGAGATGTTAGTGTAATGTATCGACGGAGCGAAAGCCGAGAAAACCCTCACGTACCAGTATTGGTCCCCCTCACGTACCAAAATTGGTCCCCTCTATTTGACCCGTAATATGAAATGGTTACGATCTAATTTGCGACACGACAGGGGTTTTGAAGTCTTTATTTTATTTATATTTTGATGTTTACAGGTCTACGACACGAATATAATATTTTTGCGGTTCACTCGAGTGTTAAAATGAACAGCCGGAGTACATTTTAATTGTCTTCATCTCATCAATCCAGATTTTTCTGCAAGTTTCATAAAAGCTGACTAGAAGATCTTATCTTATCTTATCTTATTTAGCCTGGGTCGTCCCACTGCTGGGCAAAGGCCTCCCTCTTCTCCCTCCATTTTTCCCTGTTTTGGGCTTCAAGTTGCCAGTCTTTTGTAAAAGCGTCTAGCTCGTCGCGCCACCTACGACGGGGTCATACCAGAAGATAGGTATAATAATTATTTATTAAGAGAAATGGCAGCAGCGTGCCTTCTGCAGTGCATAACTCTTAGCATTGAAGTTTAAATGGGCAAGTTTTATGTTATCAATCATTAGTAGAACATTTGGTTTAAAGGAACACGGTATTTTTTAAGTCCTGTATATTATAACTTTACGTTTATCCTAATTTTGTTGTTATTAGTAATACCGTGGCTGACATACTCTAGACTTCAGAATAATTTTGTTCATACTTACAATTAAATTACAATACCAATTTACAAATCTGAATTAATTAAATCAATTAATATTTGATAATACCGAAGCAGCATCATCATTAAAGGATCCTATATCTGGACCACTACTTATAGATGCGCTATAAATTGCAATAGTAAACATGGTTTAGATCAGTCTCAGGGCTTGGCCTTGACTATGAGGGGACAATCACTGCATAGCTGGACGCACCCAGATCTAGGGCTGGCAAAAGCAGCTTTTTTATTATTTTCAACTAACTTTCTGCTCGCGGTTTTACCCGCGGAAATGAAAGCTTTCCCGAAGTGAAAAGAAGACTGTGTCATATTCCAGGATCTAACCCAAGCTTCTCCCTGATCCGTCCAGTGGTTGAAGCATGACTCAGTAACAAACATCCAAACTTTCGCATATATAATATAAAAGGATGGGTAATCTTTTTATGTGTTGACTCTCTTGTACACCACAGAGGTCGATAATGACCGCCCAGACAGAAGCCTTCAAGGTGCCATTTTCACACACGACTAAAACTGTTTTTTTTTTCATGTCTTAGCATGTTCAGACCCGCGATGAAGACTAAAGGATATTCTTGATTCTTTATTCTTGGATTTTCCAATCACAGTGCTAATAATATTTTAATAAAGAATATTATCCAGGAAACCTGGCGTTGTGATTAGTTGGCAAATACCTCGAATATCCCTCTGATAAAAAATTGAACGCCACTGTGAACTCTTACGTAGTAGACCTATAATTTTTCGTTCAATATTCCAGTATCTTAGGCTGCTTTTCCACTAGAGATAGGCGAGGGAAATGTGTCATGCGAGGATGTGTAGCTGTGCTGTGAAAATGTGCATTTTGACCTATTAATGTGTCAAAATGCGCATTAACGTGTAACATTAATAGGCATTTTGACACATTAATAGGTTTTTTAACACATTAATGCGCACTTTCACAGCACAGCTACACATCCTACGCACGACACATTTTCCTCGCCTATCAATCGCCTCGCCTCGCTTATCGTGGAAAAGCAGCCTTAATCTTAATTTTTTCTAGGTACCTACTCTAATGCTTGGTAAGTATTATGTGGTTAACAATTATAGCAATTTTAAGAATGCATTTTAATTTCAGCCTACCATTGATTGAGCTTTTGTCATCGACAGCCCTACCGGACAATGCGAGTTAAATCAGAAGCTGCGGTGGAAGCTAGAAGGTCAACTCGTCACGGTGGGTTAAGGACAATAGGCCAGTTGACCCACGCATAGGCATGGGTTGTTCTACAGAGATACAATTTTTTTTACACTTAAATGAGCTCCAATATTTTGTCTATCTTGTTTGTTTTTTTAGAAAATATCTTATGAGTTTTATTTTGAGGCGACTGGGTTCTTTAACGCTTAGTTTATTTGACAAGTTCGTCGGGTCCATTGACTCGAAAAACCCACGCGACAAGAAAGAATCCCAGCAATTGCATAAGATAGGACTCATTCTTTGGTCACTTTTGGCTAATACGTTTTGAAAAAGGATTTCAGTGAATTTGTTATTTCTGAGTGATTGTTGGGATTAACAATGGAAGATGTTCCAGGTGCAGGTCTAACGGAGTGATATCGCTGAAATCGACGTTATTTATAATTATTTTGTAGCTAAAATAAAAACGTAACATTTTATTAAAAAAATTGTTCATTAGATTGATCTAACAACATCCATATCTTGTTTGATCTAGATCGACTACCCAAACTAAAAGCAGTTGTGACGATAGTTTTACGAAGAACAATTTTGTAGCATAGTAGAATGACCCACAAAGATGCTATGTACTGAGGCTGTGTACAGTGCAACAGAACGTTCTCATAGATTCTTACATTACTGCGTAGGCAGTTAGAGTTTATGCCTCCGAGAGGTAAGTTATAAGTAGTTACAGTAATGAATAGCTTTTAAAGTGTCAAGTCAGGTCATGGTGAATAAATACAGCAATCAGACATTAGCTTTAACAATATTATTATAAATACATTCATTGCAAATTAAGTTTCAATGGGATATAGTCCCAGAAAGAAGGTAATGTTATAATTGAGGTTATAATTATCAAGTGGTACTGACAGTTTTTTTTTTATACGGTAGAGTTAGATTTCTATCTTTTGATAGCGCAAGTGACAAGACTAACATTTGCATTGGTACAATGCTAAGGTACAATGATTTTATTTAAAGGGAGGAACATGAACAAGATAGTTTGGTAGTCGGTTTTTTTTTCAGTTATTAGACTTTTTATGTACAGTTAAAAATAGGACACAGTTAAAAACATCGCGTAAGGTATGGAAACTAAATCATCTAAATCAAATATAAACCATTTTATCAAAATGTTGAACCCATAAACCTAGTTTTAAAACAATTACCCGTCTTCCAGTTATGTCAGTTTGATTGTAAACCAATGTAGCTAAATCATGTTTACGACCTATTAAAATCTATTGCAAAGCCATCAAAGTCACTATTTGGCTTAGATACAATTCAATGTACGGTAATGTTGGTAATGTTATTTGATATGTGCCAAAGCTTAGATCAGGCCAAATGGCGGATCATGAACTCTATATGGTGTCATTATAAGCATTGTGTGGTCATTATTATAATAAGGCGTAATAGTGCAAAATTTGTTGAGCATTTAGAATACGCAAAGCACACATTTGGCAAATCGCTATTGAAGATACTAACCATGACCGTCTTGTAATCATAAGAATAGCCATGGCTGTCTATCGTGGAAATGAAGGGATTTATTTCAATTTTAAGTTAAATTAAATATTGCAGAGAATGAGATATTTCGGTGAGGTTTGTGATGAACAGCAGCAAAACATTACGTTAACACATTTTTAACTTTTATTTCTATCTTCCTACCTTGTAAACTAAATTTACCTATTTACCATTATGGGATAGGATGTCGCTTGGAATGAGTTCCATATTATTATGATAATCTTACGCTCTGAAATACCTGCTAGAAACTGATGAAGATCTCCATAGTTTCGGCACATTGTTGATGAAACTATCCAGCTAGGAAACATTTCCTTAATTTGGCAGCCCTGTTCGGTATTTTGTAATATCGGTTATGGAGAAGCACGTATACCGTCTACGTTTATTCATATCAACGTATTTTTATTGCATTTTTCAAGAGGTAATACAAATTTTTTAACCAGTTTCATTTTATTTACCCTCAATTCCGTGGGAAAATTTATTAAAGACTAACTATGTTGCTTTGATTCATAATAATGGAAGTTATTAGTCTTACACATACTTAGTTTTTCTACTTAAACTTACGATCATTCAGTTTTATTGAGATGTAGAGCTCTTCCTCTGTTTATCCGACTACTTACTAGTAAAGTTTTTTTTTTTTTTTTCCAACGATTTTAGAGGGCTTTTGTACGATTAGTACACGCCAGCCCTATTGTTCCTTATAGACGTTAGATCACTCATACATAATGTTTAGGTTGGGATTGCCTGTGCAGAGCGATTCTGTTCAAAAGCTTTATATAATTGGTAAATTTCGACGATCTCTATTAAATTTGAGCAAGTAAGTAATTCTTGGAAGTTTCCTAAGTCAAGTGGGTTTAATTTTAGATTTTTGAACAAAATCTCTCTGCGCGGGCTGTTGCGGCTGCATTCTGCTAGCACATGAAAGGCATCTTCTATTTTATTACACACTTCGCAATTTGGTGAGACGATTTTTCTCATTAGATGGCCAAATTTGTTAAACGGAACGTGTCCTTAAACTTACGATCATTCAGTTTTATTGAGATGTAGAGCTCTTCCTCTGTTTATCCGACTACTTACTAGTAAAGTTACAGATTCGGACGATCCCAATAATCAAGCCACCTATTTGTATTAGCTGGCAATGCGAGAACACTCTCTACAAAATTTTCAAGCAATTGTCTTTTTGGAAGACCCCCATTTGTGCCTTAGTTTAGGTAATACCAGCTAGGAAGCGTCATTAGGTATAATTAACTATAAATTTTCTCCTATTGAGATTTTCTCAAGACAACGCCCTAGTTGGAGTCCAAGCCTTAGTTTTCTCTGAGTGCTTTACCTACCTATAACTTACATACATACATATAATCACGCCTATATCCCTCATGGGGTAGGCAGAGCGTAAACGATCTAAACAAAGGTCGTTCCGCCACGTCTGACAAGTTTTGAGGGTAATTCAAGATAGATCTATATATTTGCTATAGTGACAGGTTGTCAGCCCATCGCCTAAATTACAATACTGAAACCCTCAAGTCCCTAAGCAGATTTTTACAGCATGCCCGGGAGGAGATGCAGCTGGCACATTCTATGTTTTTCTATCACTCCCAGACCAGCATGGAAGTAACTATAACTTCATGGTAAGTAAGTACGATAGATTTTCCTCTAACTGTATACTTAAGAGTGCATTAAGTCTAACAAACGAGTGACGTATTTCAAAATCAATAATGAGCATAGAGTTAATTATCAAATACTTCGACGTCCAGAATCCTTTGTGCTTGAAACCTAGTTACCAAAGGCATTCAGCAGTTCTTGTTATTGTATGAAATGATAAATAAATTGACATCAAAGGTCATGTAATGAATGTAATTTCTAATGCATAGCACAACAATTGAACCCGATTAATATTCAAATTGTATCGAGACTGGTTGCTCAATGGCAGTGCATTCAAACTGGGAGATATAGTCACCGATATTACTTGTGTTTCAATTTGTTACTGGTTTTATTGAAAGATCTTTTGTAATATATTCACTCACAATGTAGCAGTGTGACTTTGTTTCCAAATACGTTGGGTATAGTACCTATAACTGACGCATACGACTTCGAAATAGATATATCTATTTACCTATTATTGTACTGTACATATTAATACAAACTTAGGTACTTATACAACACCTCATCTTGAACAGTTTTTAAATAGGTATAGAAAAGGATTCAAGAAACTTAAAAGTGCACAGCGGGGTAGGCAGAGGAAACGGGCTACCTAAAAAAACTCAATTGTAGGATCACTTGATAAAATCCGTTTACGCCAAAAGCTTATTTCAGAATAGAAAGTTTAAGGATTATTATTTTCTGTACTTCCAATTGTTCCAATAAACGGGATAGGTCGACAATGTCTCAAATAGACTACTGTCCATTTATGTCCAGTCCTGATTTGACTAGTATGTCTTATGGACTAGCGATCACATTTGCCTAAAGTGCGTTATCGCCTTGTTAGTTAAATTGACTACTTCCCACTTTTATAGTAAAACAAATACATTTACGTGCCTTAACCGAATAAAACTAAACACACACAAACAATATTTTTCCTTCCGTATTTTACCTTCAAACACGAAAGCATAATTTGATAACACTACACACCACGCCAGCCGCTCTTACGCTGAAACCGTGTAGGTTTTCACGCATGTATGATCCTATCAACTGTGTAACTTGGGGTTGAATAGACGAGCCGTTTTAATACTTTAGGAAATGGGGAAGAAAAGGTTTGACCAAAATATTTCATTGAAAAATGTAAGAATCACAATCAGCAACGTTTATCTCTCCTGCACTGTATGTAATTATGACCCGAAAATGTAAGGACTTACTGTCTGCAGATGAAAGACAGATTTTGATTCCTAGTTCATCGAGGAATGTACTTATTTTTTTTACTTTTTGATACTTAGAGCATTTTACGCCAGCACTTATATTAATGGCACCAAGACCGTACCAAATCCCACAGTCAATTTGTGCCAGCTGTACGGCACAAAACGTACGTGTGCTAAAGACTAGGAGTTATGTCTTTTGTTCGCGACGTCTGCACGACTCGCAACACTTAGTGAACGTTTAACACCATTGTCCTGCTTTTGATAGTGAGGGTTGTTTTGTCACATCGCCTCTTTGTAAAAGGATAATTTCCTTTTTTATAGAGGAAATAGAGCACTTACAGTGTTTTAAAGAAATATGGTGAATGGTTCTGTCTGTAGTCTCATACACTTTAAAAATATGAAAATACCTATTTATACAATAAACAGCAAAATTAAGCCTCTGTAAAAATAACTAGTTCAGTTTTACAAGAGTAATATTGTTGAAATAGTTTAAGTCGTTTTAAGGTACGAGGGTCTACGTCATTATGTCGCCATCCACTACTATCTTGTATCTCTCTCTCCATGTCACTCCAACTCAACTCAGCTGCCCGCAGTTACAATCAATTAATAACCTTAAAAAATAAAAATAGTACTATAAAGATCCATTTTCTAACTCCAGTAGTTGGAACATCGGATCTTTATTGAAGCGATGGACAGACATCAGTTTGTACCAATCTCTTGTGTGACGTATGACCGACAGAGTGCATCCGATCCGGGTGTTTCCTGCAATATTACCAAAATGCTTAATGACTAAGGAACAAAAATTAAAAAAAAATTAAGATACCAAGCTTGGAAATTAGTACTCGCAACTTACTACACCAGACCCTCAGACAGAATCATTGAATTAGATATTGACAAGATTATTGTACCTACTCGTAAATGAGCCCGTTCAGTTTTACCTCCATTTGTTTACTTTTCAGTCGCAGAAGCTATAAACAAGAGTCCCAGCTGTTCCTAATCTGACGTTCGAGCGACAAGATGCATCCGACCCTGGTCACGACAATAGATTTACTGGTTCCATTCTGCCATCAATTACAATAGAGCCTGCAGGAGATATGCAACTGCATAGACCTTGAGCTCTTAACATCCATCGGTCTTGAAACTTGATGGGCTAAAACACATACAAAGATACGATGTCCCAACGTGCCTCGAAGTCATGTTGTGGAAATGTGTATGTGAAGCTTACGAAGATCAGATAGAAATACAGAAAACACAAAGACTATAGAGTCATGACTTAACAAAATTAAAACGACGGACTGCATCCTATACGTAATCCTGTACATAACTTAGGCTTGTATTTATAAAGTGATCTCAAGTTTGAGAGCAATATTAAGTTTGGATTTGACAGGTCGTTTTGTACTGAAATGAAATTTCTGATACAAACTCAAATTCGCTGTCAATCTTGAGAGCTTTCTATAAATACGACCCTTACTCTACTCAAATTCACGCACCCTCAAAGTAGTATTCTGAAGTACCGTATTTTAGTTTTTTTTTCCTCTAAATTCTCACAATTTCATCACCAATTTTGAGTCTCCCGTAGGAATCAAACCTATGACCCCTGGATTGACAACCTAAGGGTTGGGAGCACAGAGGCAATTTACGAGTGTTCCAGGCTGACTGAAACCTTTATACCAATTCCTTCATGTCCCAAAGGAAACATACGAATGAAACGCTATCTCGACGAATTAGAACTGTCTTTGTGGTGACATACGAGTGACAATATTGCGATTGAGTCGGGGAGTCGAGTCACGAACTGCGAGTTAACTCATTGAGTCTCGATATTTCCATTTGAAACAAACAAAATAGAAAGATCATTCTATTTCTAGTACCTATAATAATTATAGTTGCTTTTCACCCGAGAACTCTTTTCTTTTTTGCATCCGTCGTCTGAGTTCGTATTGCCGAATAATTTACGCCTGCATACGTTCAAAAAATAATTATTACGTTATTTGGCCACCCATGAGGACACCATATAACATAATCTCTAATTAATTGTAATTTTAAGCATCTAGCGTCTCTTTGACAGCCATGATGTCTGCTTTGCTATTTAAGTACTAACTAAGTATCCCGTTTAATAATAGAATTCTCTTATCCATTTGAAATTGGTCCCGCTAAGTTTGCTCTGGGAGTGGGAGATTGGCCAACATCATTGAAAATCGGTTGGGAGGACAATTACTATTATTCATCATCATCATCTCCCTAGCCTTATCCCGTATATTAATCAAAATATCACCTTATAGCGGTTAGTATGTAATTTTCCAGTAGTCATTCGTTTCTTGAGCCAGCTTGCACCAACGAATCAGTCTTTGTCTCTGCGAATTAAGAGCTGTCTGCTCGGTGACAAACGAGCGACAGTGCATCTGACTCGAGTCACGAGTCACGATCAGTGAGTTAGCTAAACGCTTGATAGCAATTACACCTCCCTGAATGTATGTCCAAGGATCAATTCACACCGCGAAGCGACGCGACGCGAGGCGTCGGGTTCTTTTCGTGATACAAAAACAAAACTTTATTTAAGCACTATGCAAAAAGATAGACAATTCATGTATTTCATTGACAGATAGCACTCGAATGTTCCGCTTTGCGCCGCTCAGTCCAGCCTGTCACCTCGTTGTACTATTTGATGTAATGAGATATCGCGTCTCTTCTCGGTGTGAACTAAGCGTTATTTACTTTTGTTGCAAATTTTGAACCTTATGTTGCCAAAAACAAAACATGACTTTAACTTCTCTAGAAAAAAAAACCTAAACGTCTTAAAATAAAGTAAATATAGACAGGCATCTTCTGGGTGAGCTCATTCCATCTTCGACTTCGTCTCTGTCTCTCCAAGACTGGATTCAAGAGCAAAGCATTTAAAAATAAACAAAAAATCTCTTAAATAACTTCATAGGCCCCTGATTGTAATGTGAGTGTATTTTTACCTTCCATAAAAACTATCCGTACGAGGAAATCATTATACAATGAAAGATACACCAATAATTTCTTCCCATTGATCCTTTATTTTTGCCAACCCCTCAGCATACCACAGACGGGAATTTCTCACTTGAAGCACGTCCCGATCCTCGCCTTTATCTCCATCGGAAATAATCGGAATGCATTCTAGACTTTATCTAGCCTCTATTACCTAAGTATTTCGCGGTTGTTCGGCAAATAGAAGTTTCATAGGTGTGACTTTGTCTGTGAGGTGATCTGAGTTTTGATAATATCGAAGGTTTGATTCCTATAGGATATGAAGTTGATATCAACAATTTATACACATACATACTATCACGCCTGTATACCTAATGGGGAAGGAAGAGCGTCAACGACCGAAACAAAGGTCGTTCCCCCACGGCTATAAGAATAACGGCCAAGATAGAATCTGTATAAGGTGACAGGTTGTCAGCCCATCGCCTGAATTACAATAAAGGTAGGTATTTTGGTTTTTACAGCATGCCTGGGAGGAGATCCAGCTGACACATTCTATGTTTTTCTTTCGCTCCCGTCAAGCATGGAAGTACCTATACTACCTACCCAAGATTTTGTAAAAACATTGCAAGTTTTATCTCAGCTGCGTCAATCAGTTTTATTTACTGGCCTACCGAATTCGCTACCGTTCATTTAGCTTGATTTAATAAGCCGAGCTTCTAATCTAAATTGCATCAATTACCCCAGCGCATAGATATCTACCGGAACGAATTTCCTTTGACAGTGGTTCGCAAACTTACAAAAGAGCTTATTGTTTTTTTCGGAGCTGATAAACTTTCAGAAACTTTTCAATGGAAAAAATATTTACTTCTTACAAAAATGTTTGTATGGGGAATTTATTCACTATTCGAACGTTTTTTTTAGTTATTTAATTTTCTTGCCTTCATTTACACAGGAATACATAAATTATATTAACAAGACGTATGAGTACAGAAAGGCAGCATTATTGCTTAGGTAGCATTTTTTTTTTTAAGTAACCATACAGAAGAAAATATGCGGACCGCAAGAAGAAGAACCTTTGTACGTTTCCGAACTGATAAGGGTTGCTCAGTCAACGATACTGAACTGCTTTCAGGAAATGAAAAAGATTTTCGGCCTTTCCATACATTTTGTAATTTAAATACTACGTACCATGAGTCGCAAGGTACGACCACACTTTGGGAAAGCGTGCTCTCTCGCTATACGCTAACAAATTTGCTTATTTAAATCACTCTTAGATACCTTTTTGAATAATTTCTTAATAGATCAGCTGAACCTAGTACGTAAAATATGTTCTTGTAAGGAATAACTAGGCGAAAACTAATCGCTAGATCGTAATTATAAATCTCCATTAAATAAACGCTGGGCAGTATCCAGAAGAGTTATAAGATGGGGTAATAAGTAGACTGGTGGTGCTATAATGGTGCTATAAGCTGATACTATTCATTTCAAAGAACTTTTTGAGATAAGTGTATGAAAAATAATTTTTGATATCCGCCGTCCTTAGAGACTCAAAAATTTTCATTATTTTCAGAGAACAAAAAATTTTCATTTTGTTTTCTAGATAATATCTACCTCACATTTTGTAATCATTTTTACCATCCGCATAGCTAGGTCTAGGATAGGTACTCAATTCAAGAAATGACTTCAATTCATTAAATTCGACAAGCAAATTGATATTTCAAATTAACTAGTAAATGATAATTAATATTAATTTCATTGTTGTACCTACCTAATTGAATAATAATCAATAAATCTGTTTGATGAGTTTGGTGGTCAGCAATGTTTATTAGTATAACATTAGAGAGAGATAATATTATATTTTAAGCAATTTGTACCTTAATAATTATGTTTCTGATTTGTATTTCAATTTTTTTTTATACAGTGGCAAAAGACACAAGTACAACCGACACGACATAAGAAATTGGAAGTTGTAACGACGCCCCCAAAACTCCCTGAATACGGCCCATGCAATAGGCACGTATTTAGGTAGTTTTGGATAATAGACACCGGGCCTGAACTGATAATAGCTGTTCCGTAAAATTTGCATACGAAATTGTGGTATTTGGGTGCGGTATCGATAACTAGTATCTATAACTAGTATAAGTACCAGATAAAGTGTCAAAGCTGATTGAAATTAGGACTATTTCGGCTGGAATTACACCTAAACTTACTTGATAACATAAAATGGCTGGTAAGAATGATAAGTACGTGAAATGAATGCAAAATACTTACTAATTAATAAAGTAGTTACTTTATCAGACATAAATTCCAGCATAGAAGTACCTACCTAAAAATTCAAAATTAGTATAATAATAGATAATTCTATCCACATATTTATAACAAAACATGTAACTCAAACAAATTTTCGCATGAATTTATACACGTTTACACGTTTTAGGATATGTAGGTTATTAATTGCCTACTTAATGAAATAACGAAATTATTAATTCAATAATATACGAACTACGCAAATAATATACAGTCTCGCCGCGGAAAAGCTTTCAAACAATTAATGTTTATTTGGTTCCATTAAAATTCTGGCTAAAATGCGCAAAATGGTCGTTTCGCAGTGGTTTTTAATGTTTATTCGCAAATATTTTGTTTTCATAAACGACAATTCGGAAGTATTGAATTCGAACCACAGATAATAGTTTAAAATTCAGAGCTTTTCGTTAAATAAAAACGTATATGTTCACAGTTTCGAGTGAGTAAATTCTTACATAATTATGCACAAATTGCACGATACCTATTCATAACGGTTATTAATTTACTTGACCTAAAGTGGAACACTGAAAACATATTATTCTTTGTACCTGAAACATTGTTGATATTCTATATCAAAGCCAAAACCTCATCGTGAAATAGAATATTTATACCATATTCAAGATGCGATACAGAATCTTAATTATTTTATCAAAGCAAGACCTCATTTAAGATATAATTTAATACATCTTAGATTTTTATACAGCTTTAGCTGCTCAACCAGCGTTATTCAACGATAAAATTATGTAACAACTACATTTCACATTTCGGTTTCTTCACTTACCCTAAAATACGTGATAGCACCACTGCTGTTTATTACCCAAAAACTGTCCGAAGGGCCGAAGAAAATACGCGATGGAAATATTTTGCGTCGTCGCCACGTGGCTTATAAAATGGTCCGGCGCGGTGGCTGCCAAGAGAATGCAATGTATGTGCAAATTGTTATTTCACGAAATATTTTCCACATTCGCGTAACTGAGACTAGAAGAAATGTGTGGACAGAACACGTAGAGTCAGAAAGTGAGGCCGAACAAAATTGGGACTTAAATTTATTTCTGGCGAATGAAACTAAAATAGAGCTAGAGGTGATTGGAAATTCAATCCTGTCTAGACTGGAGAGTTTCCAAAGATAGTTCTTAAACAGGTCAAGCCAATTCGTTTCTCTATCAAATGTACCTAAAAACCTGAAGCAAAACTTTGAATAATTTGTTTTGATTTGAACTTAGTACTACGTAGCACTTAACTAAATTCCATGGTTTCAGTTTTCCTTATTCTATTACCTTTTTCAATGTTCTCCAATATATTTGAATCCAATCGTTATCAGCTAACCAGTTCGTAGAGTCAAGTACCTAGTGTCATTTTGGCATTCCATTTTCCGACTTCAACATGGCTTCAAATTTTTCCATGTTTTCTGCTATTTTCCCTCGCTAAGCTACAGACGTAAGTGCAGCAGCGGCGAAACAATTTTATAGCCTACGTGAATTGTGCGCTCCAAAAAGATTTTTCCACTGCCTCGTAAACACTGCCTGGAGATTGAGTTTTGCTTTTGATAAATTTCAGCTTTTCTGAATAGGCGAGGTGAAAACCTTAATATGCGGGATCGATGTTTTTAATCCCCTGGCTAAATATTTTCTAGCTTACGAAGTTTAATCAAACACTTCAGTGTTTATGGTTTAGCTGCAGCACCGAAATAACGTAAGATTTTTTTTCTGTTGACATGGAAATAATGTAAATGCACTATTTTCTATACTCACTTGCTTGTATAAGTAACATTCAGATTAGATATGCCAAACTGTGCCTTATTTTATGATCGGTTATAAGCTTGGGTAAACTTACAAATGTTGAGGGTGGAGCCCTTAGTCCTATTTTACCAGTATTTTGGAAGCAGTCATTCATAATATTAAAAAAATATTACATTTTATTCTATTACAGTACAGGCGAAATAAAATAGGAAATTAATAGACTTGACTACTAGCGCAAACATTATTGGGGAGGATAAATTTTTTGTACCTTTTTGTAGCAACCTGAACACCGTAAAAATTACCATGCTGCACCAAAAACGACTCAACAAACAAATTGGCAACCGCTTTCCATAGTTTACCATAAAATCTAGAGAAGTAACAAGATTTACTGTCGCAGAGAGCAACTCCAACAAAAGACTCGTTCGGCGTGTGTAACGCGGACTGACTGCGTTAATAAACTTGGCTAAGTTTTTTGGCAGCGACTGTACTTGCCTGAGTTTGCTCCACTGACTCATTTTTGATGTACTGTTGTGGTGTCTTGGACTAGTTTTTAAACGAATTGTTTGTTTGAACTTCACTTATGTACATTTTATTCTATTACAGTGATCAGAACCGTTCTAAATACAATAATGTGTACACAGCGCGAAAGTTTAAAACAAACATTCACTTGATGATCTTCGTTTTCTCTTGGCTCTATGGTCAGAGGAAAAGGTGACAGATGACGATTCTTCTTTTAATCGAATGGTTGCACGATAAATCCAAAACAGAGCCAAAAAGAGATCATAAATCTCCTAATAGCGTAGCATCGGCATGGTTTGTGTAACGGGCGACGGCTTAATGTACCCTCAAGGCATGGAATATTTTTTCTTTCACAGACAATTAGGCGATTTAGCCAGCCAGCAATGTCCTAATCAAACAGGGAAAAATCTCACAAAGTAATAAAAGGACAATAGTTTACTCATTAGTCATTTAGATACTTATCAATAAAATCAACAACATTCCAACAATTTGATATCGATAAACCAAACATCTCTCGCCTACAATTCATACTTACATTTTGTCCCCTAACAAAAACGCGACAAAAACACATAAAGGTCCATTTTGTATCTTAACCTACTACCCCGAATGATAGGACAAACAAATTGCCGGAAATATTTGAATAAGAATGGGAGAATCCCGGGGCACTAATGTGCGAGGCGGCGGGGCCACCGGGGGCCCTTAATATCTGTTTTATTTTTCCCGGATTCGAGTGGACGGGGACAACCGGCAAACAAAATTCCCTATTGTGAACACCGAACAAAAACGTTCGCACCCCACTTTGATATGGAAATATGGATGTGTTACGTAGTGCAAGCGCTGGACGGTCGATAGTCATTAAAGTGTATGTGGATACAATATAAACAGAATAAATTCACAGTAGTGGGAAGAATTTTGTATCGATTTTCAAAAAGCGTTTGACACCGTTTCCCTTCCCTTTCTTGTAAGTAAACTAGGAGGAGTTGTAATAAGAGACACTAAGCTTTGTTAATTAAAAGATTTCTTATTCGATCGAAAGCTCAGATTAAATATGAAAAATCGCATCTTTGAGGATGCGGATGTATCTTGTGGCGTGGTCCAAGGAAGCATATTGGGATCTACACTTTTACTACTAAACAGAAATGACCTATGAATGATAGTAATTATGCATTTCGAAAATCAAATTTGTATTAAGAGGCTGAAATTCAATGACTTATCTTCAGTTTTATAAAACAGGAAAATACCCAAATTATTTTTGTAGATTTTACGGCTTTATTTGTCACCTTTGTTTGTTGTTTTGATTTCAGAGGTCAGGGTCATATATTCATTTGATGTGACATGTTATTCGTTTGGCTTAATGTAAGGTTCTGTTTTTTCCTGTCTAGAACCTTGATTTATTTCAGTATGAATTACCTACCTTTATACAATACCTTTTATCAAAAAAAAAATGACAAGCTTTGGAATTTATGGTATGATAGGAATCTCAGCCAATTCTATCTAACTTGACTTTATTTCCTTCAAACATCATTCAAAATTGTCTGTAATTGTCGTACAATCGTCTGCAGGTTAAAAATGTCCATTGCCCCACAGAATAGAGCCGTTTCGATGTCCAAAGCGTCTTCGATAATACGCAGCTGACTGTTACCCATCACGTCGCCATAATTCGATACCGGCATTACACGAATGAAATTCGATACAGAGCATTTTCGCGTCGTCATCGCAAAATAAACCGGTAACCGAACCGGGACCACAATATAAAAGGATCGCTTAGCACGTTTTCTTTCAATATTTCCCAATTTTATACGGCATTACGTTTCTAGGAGAGACAATGGAAAGTAATCGACATTGACAGTGGCGGGGCTAAATTTCGTTAAAATAAAAGCGAACTCAGGCAAAGATATGGCGCCTACGTGGTCTCCGCGGGATCCCAAGAGCTTCTGCAATGGAGAATTGGAAAAAGCTTTTATAATCCGCTACGTGACACACATGCTGAAGTGAACCTTCTTCCTTCTCCGTGTCGATCGTAATTCTTTTTTCTATGTGCGACTGCGTTTTCCCGCGATTAGGAGAGTGAAGGCGGTTGGTAGGAAATGCATTTGGAATTTATGAACCGAACTAGTCCCGCCCGCGGGTGCAAACGCGTGATTCGAATTTCCCGCGTGGTTTAGGGATTAGATAAATTTTCTGCTGGATTTAAAGAAGTCTGTACCTTGTGATGGACAGTTTAAAACTATTTGAAATAATAATGATACTTTCTTTCTTGTCAAAAATATATGAGCGAACATAAAGTAGAGTCAACAAGATAATATTATATTACATTTGTCATTTTTTTACGCAAGTTGTAGAGTGATTCCTTTGCCGATTATTTCTACTATGGGTTGAGAGCTGTCAAATGTGAACAATTATCTTGACAAGAAGATTTATTTTGATTTTTGTTTTGACATACGAAAAAATACAAGAAGCTTGTCTTTTATCCAACCTTTTATCCTAGGAAGAACAATAATATTAAGTACCTTGTTTAATTTTGATATGAAGAATTTGTAGGTACTTCAAATTACTCTTAAATAATGAAAAGTTGTACAAAAACGTGCATACACTATAAAACAAGTAATATTTTGCTCATGAAACTTACTCTTCATGCAAAGTTCCAGACCTCATTTGCATTTAAAATTACTGGCAATTTGCAGGAAGTAATTTCTTGGTTAACTTTAATAGTTCCTGAATAGTTTTTCTTGTAACGAACAAACACTGTTCCAACTTCGACATACCAAATCTTCTGTACATTTAGTTCCAGGTTCGTATAAAGTTTTATGACTTGAAGTTTAAAAGCTAATTAGTTATTATAATTTGAAAATAGCACAGGAAGACTTGCTGTGTTGTTGGTAGCATTCTTTTATGATGAGTATTATTAAAGTAGTAATAATTTTTACACAGAATTTTCAATTCAATTCGCATATGAGTCTTATGAATATATTATCATTAGACAATTTTTAATCATGCATTTTCGTTGGTTGATTTTGTACGGAAAATTGTTTGAGTGGTTCACTCTAGTTCGATACTAACGATAGAGCGATTCACTCTTAGTTCGATAGAACAGTAGGTTGACTCACTTTATAGCGACATCAATTTTGATCGACACACATTAGATCGACACACTTACTGCAAGAACTAAAAAACTTCATTAAGCATAAAGTCTGTGCGAAAAGAGAACCGTCCTAGAATTTGAAGGCGTACATTTGTATTAATTAACCCTTGGTCGGTCGCGCGGGGTTTATACCTAGGTCTTTCCCAAAATTTAATGTAGAAGGTTAAGGTTGAAGAACTAGGCATAAACCCCACGCGGCAAACCGAGGGTTAATTAAATACAAATTTGCGTCCTCAAATTCTAGGACGGTTCTCTTTTCGCACAGACTCTAGCAGGTCGCTAGTTTTAGTGCCAAAATAGTAAAATACGGCTAGGTACAGCTGTGTTGGTAGGTTATATATATAATAAATTCAATTTACCAGAATTTGGCTCATACCTCTAACATCTGGTTACAAATGCATGGAACACCGAAATTACCCCGCGTGATCGACATTCCGCAATCCATGCCATAATCCCGGGATAAAAAAGGTTGGAGTTATTTTGTTGCTTCAAATAACGGAATTTTAATATACAATCCACTTCCAAGTGGCCTTGTGATGGAAACATTTATGGAATTATTACAGCACGTGTTCCTTGTAAATCGTAAACGGCGCTACGTTTCGCGTAATATCAGGAAGGAATAATAACAATACAGTACAGATTTGTTATACATAACCGATAGAGTAATAAAACATGGAGTTTAGAAGGCTCATACCTATTTTAGTCTACGTGTGTAAAAATAGTCAAACTAATCTCAGTATTTTTGTAAGTTGATGCTTAATATGTTTAAAAAAACATATACTTTGCAAAATGATAGAAATAGTCGATCGCAATGGTCTTTAACAATTTTTCTTGCAAAACTATTCACCGATATTACTAAAACCACAATTCTCATATTCGTTTTTATCATACATTATGAGATCGAATATACTTTGAGCAAACGTAAGACAATCCGAAAGGGAAATGCAAGTCTAACTAGAAGAGGTATTGGAAATCTTCCACACACAACCACAATAACAATAACCACAGTATACTTACAACGTGATTCTGCACATTAAACGATACCTTTCTTATCATCATCATCAGCCTGTATCAGTCCACTGCTGGACATAGGCCTCTCCCATGACACGCCACTCAGCTCAGTCTTCAGCCGTTCTCATCCAATTTCTCCCGCCTTCTCACGAATATCATCACCCCACCTAGTTTCAGGACTAAAAGTTACTTCGGTAAAAACAAATAAACCTATTGACTAGTGTTATCAGGTGCTTTTTAAAAAAACAAAACCATACTCCATTGGTATTATATTGGTATTGGTATTTGGTAATGACCGCCTCATTTTGATTCTAAAGTAAAGTCACACCCTGTATAAAGTATATTGCATTGAAGTGCAATGCATACATTTATATAATCAGACGTATGAGAACCGACTTGGAAAAGAGGTTCATTGAATTAGCCGGGGCGCCACCGGATCTGCTGTGCAGATAGGGAGGTGTAGTTTGAAACTGCAGGTTGATTTAAGTTGAGCCGTAGTAGGTTTTGTCTTTTGACGAAATACATTTGAATTAAAAGTTGACGACTACTAACATACCTCCTGAAATAATGACGTGTTATAGAATCACCCCACTAATATTATGCCTTCTGGGACTAAAAAAATGCTACAAAATTGGTAATTGATGGCTAAAATAATCACATAATTTGCTGATTTCATTTGACAATATTTGTAATATGATTCGTTAGGTGGAAGGAAATCAGCTTCCATACTTATTTTTAATTTTAGCCCAGATAAAATTGTGTAAGTAAAGTATTAAAGCACTTGTCCATGAATTACATCTAAGGCTCGAAATAAAAAATAAAAATACAATATTCAATATGAATTCGACAGGCCTAAACTACTAAAGTATTGAAATAAAATTTCTGAAACGATCTCAAACTTGCCGTCAGTCTGACTAGCTGAATTACGGGGCTAGGGTTTTGTAAGATCGCCGCTGGATGTCGTCTCATCGTCTATATCGCGCTCTCAACTCCTATATGGATGGATCCTTTCACCTTCTCGAGGGCACTGCACTAGTAAAAACTACTTCTCCTAATAGAAAACGAAGATATATAAAAACTTTATACATTCAGTGCAAAGACTGTCCGTAGGAAAAATAAAATATTGAAAAACCAATGATAATTCAAAGTAGTTCATGAAAACTATGATAGAATATTTTATTTTTATTTAGTGGATCCAAGAAAGTCTATAAGATCGTTCAGCCGGGCACAGGAAAATCTGCCCAGGATAAAGGTCCTGTTAAGAGTTAGATCCTGTGTGACCATTTTTTACCAAAATTATTTCAACACAGAAATAAATTTCATGTTAGCACATTTTTAAGGCCCGACACGTTGAAAGAGAGATACCTAACTGAAAAATTTCATTTAAGGCGCGAATTTTTTCACTCTTGCATCCTCATTAGAGTCTTTCAGGCAGCGGTTTTTAGATGTCTGTGGCCTTGTCAGGTTTTGCATAGCATTTTAGATAATGTGAAAATAACGTGCGCGAACTAAGTATACCTAATTAGGTAGGTGCTATTTTCGAATAAAGTTCAGCACTCTTTCATGCGTGACATTTTAAAAGATTTTGGATTATTTTCATCACAGATTTTTTTAAATGTACCTAAGGCCCGTATTTATAAACAGCTCTCAAGTGTGACAGCGAGTTCGAATTCGTATCAGAAATGTCATTTCAGTACAAAACGACCTGTCAAATCCATACTTAATATGGATCTCAATCTTGAGATCGCTTTATAAATACGAGCCTAAGTAAACAATGTAAATTTTGACGTTCAAGCTCGTTTCGTATGGTCGATTATGATTTAAGCCACTATTTCAGGTAAAGTTCAATATTGATGCCTAATAGTTTTATGATGCCATTTACAGGTGAAATTGAGTTTGAACAGAGGTACACTACACGTCGATCGACTAATTACAGCGCACAATTTCGCTTTCGAGCTCTGTATCGAAGTATGGAGCCATTTGAAACCATTGAAACCATTATCCGGTCGCCGACTGCTATCGAGTCCAACCTTCGGCAGAAATTGGTGCCGAATCGGTTGTAGACACAACTTAACTTATTTTGGTTTAGTCCTATTACTTTCTAAAATGTTGACATAAAAAGGGACAGAAATACAACAGCGGATTTCAAACCTGTCAAAGTGACGTATTAAGTAGTGCTTAAAGTAGGACGACACATGTTGGGAGAGACGACCAAAGAAAAGATGGATGGACTGTGTGAAAGATGATTTGTATAGTGTGAGTGTGAGTGTTGAACTGACGGCTGACAGGGATGAATGGAAGAAGAAAACTGACTGCGCCTACCCCAAATAAATGGGCAATCATGGAATGATGATTAGTCAGAAAGTGAGAGCAATAAACTAAGTTAAATTGTATCTTTTTTTTTGGGACACTTAAAGTGGGTTTAGATGTTTTAAATTGTGTCTTCAACCGAATCGAGACCGCTGTAGTTCCAATTGTAGTTTACTTGCAACTGTTGTCTAACAACGCAATCGTATAATACAAAGTGCTTTTATAGCGTATCTTGGCGTTTTATTGCTATGTTTCAATTTGGTTTTTGATTCTAGCTTAGGTGTTGTTCGTAGTTTGTTCTTTATTTTATTTATGGGTGGAAAATAGGGCCAATTGTATCAATATTTAGGCATCACTGCTATCGATTCATATGCGCACAAAATCACAAAATCTTGACAAAAATGGTCACCTGTCATTGTCTATCTTGAGAGAAGAAAAAGAGACGGCGACAATTTTAGTTAATCGATAGCAGTGTCATAAAAACTGCTAGCGATTGGATTTGTTTTTTTTTAAATAAGTTCAAGATAATAATGAATAAATGTTGCTTTTTTTTTTTACTTGGAATGGGTTAGCTCTTGACTCTGATGATGTTAATAAGCTCAAACAACAGCCAATAACATAGATGTTTTAATTTTTGCTCTGCCGTTTCTCTCACTACAATGCCGATACCCTATCGATGAGGTTCAGTTATTAAGCTTTGAATACATTATCGCGAGGTGTTAATTGACTCGCCCACCTCGTGTGTACTGTTGAGTTATGGCATGAAAGGTGTTGAGAATAATTAATAATATTTATTGTATTTGAAATTGTGACCTTGCAGAATTGCGTAGGCACAAGATTACTATACCTACAACAATATACGCACAAATTGTCATGGATTTTTGTAAAATATACTTATTTGGATCTTTTTGTTTCTTTTCCGAATAATACTACTTATTAAAAAGATATATGAAAGATCAGTAGTCAAATGTAGAAATGTGCAGAGGTAGGTTTTTGGTATTAAAGAAGTATGTAAGTACCTACTTATTTACTGTCTCTTATTTTCTACGGCCCTATTGCCAAACCGCAAGTTTAAATTTCATAGGAGCTTTGCAACAACTACCTATATAGATAATATACTAATATAACTAACCCTACCTTCATACACAAAAGGCCAGGAAACGTATCTATCTTTCGCCTCTCTATTCAAGTAAATGCCGCTATTGAAGCTTAGAATAGTATAATAGTAGTACCTATCTAATAGGTAGAAACAAAAGTGCACGCTCGTGACATGGTCTAAGGTATGCGACCAGTTTGCGCCATGTACCACCATTGGTTGTCCTCTGTTACCTCAGTAGCATCCTGTTAACCTCGACCGGCCCGCAACTATGCGATTTACCTTTTTTCTTTCACTGACATCTAGTTTTTCCGCGTTTGGACTTGTCTTATATGTTTATGTACAACCTAGAGTTTACCCGACTGCGTCAAAATTCAACAAGGGTATTCAACCTTAAATTATTAATAGAATAGCACAGAATATAATATCTTATTATTATTCAGATAAGGCTAGATACTGTAAGTATAAGTAAGATATTGTTTAACTTTAATAAATGTGTCTTTATTTCAAATTGACAAAATAATATTATAATTACAATTAAATTAAATTAAATTACAAATTAAAAACTTCTTCCAACGCGCCACACTTAGGCAGGGTTCCCAGTAGGCTGGCAGCATTTCCTCGCTGTACCGCGAGACTTACACGCTGAGCGAAATAACTGCCAGCCCTCAGGTCACCAGTTGCCTCAATGAGACGCGCTGTGATGTCCTTTATTAAATGGGTAAGGATTTTTTCAAACCTATACATACAAAAATGTAGTACGAGGAATGGGCGTTTTATTAACGTTTTTCATTCTCTTTTGCCCCAAAAGGAAAAGTTCGACTCGACCAACTAACTTATTGTGATTAATTGATTACTTATATTTTAAACCATTTTATATCAGTTAGGTATTCTTGAAACGGTCTCTGTTTCCTCAAATATAACGAAAACCTCACACCTTTTTCTTATCCTCACTAATGGAGATAAAATCTTAAGTCTATTCACATTCCGTCTACTAGTTGACGAATGGCGCAGTCGGGGAATAAATTTCCTGTAAAAGCGGCTTATCTGTAAACTAGTCATTAAATTTAATCGCAGTTAAATCATAGGAAACTGTTAGTCTTGTTTATTGGAGTTACTGCTTTTTAATTGAATGAGTTAAAGGGTGAGTGAGTGCTTGTTATTTATACGTCAGTCATGTTCACATGTAGTTAGTTAATTGCATGGTTAATTGACAGCGTTAACTTTTTTTATTCTTTTTTTTTTGTCAGGCTGCGGGACATGATGTAAGGTATGTCAGTTTTCTAGTAGGAAAAATAAAATATGAAGTACCTACACGAGATAGTTAATTTTTGCTACAGTCTTAATATTTTTTTCTTTTCGAATTGAAAAAAAAAAAACTATCGAATTTGTGTACGTTTGATAGTAGTTTTACAGGTTTATTCTTAAAAAAAATACAAATCTTTTCCCATTAAAACATTAGTAAACATAGTGTAGTGTTAGATGAGATAAGTTTATTTTGGCTTCAAATATCCGAAATCAGGCGCCGAGCCAAAAGAACCTCAAGTCAAAATTACCTTGGAAGGTAGAGTTGATGCGGATTTGTGAATAGTTTTGATAACTCGCACCGCAGCTGAAGCGCCACCAGAAACTCGCTCACGAAGATATAGCACCTGCAATTTTTCCCACTGGAAATTTTATATATTCAAAATTAAATTGCTGAAATCATAGCTCAAAGTACCGCAGAATGCGGGTTTGTGAATTGTATTGGTAACTTGCACCCAGCAACGTCCGTTACGAAAATACAGATTCAGAAATTTTGACCCTGTATTCCAAACCATAAAAAAATCGTTACGTTTTAATAAATGCAATGAAAGATAAATCATTTTTATAAGGCTTTTTTTCTAAATAAATAGAAAAACAAAATATCCCAATCGTTTGTTGAGTAAAGGCAGAAAGCAGTGTAATGGCGTCGTTTACTTCTGAAGGGTGGTAAACCATTATAATAAAATGATCCATATGTAAATTAATAACCTGATTTCTGGATAGGCCATCTTCTGGTGTACACGTCATACTAGAAACTAAATCTGACCCAAAACCAGACTTATCCTAAAATCTAACTCCCTGTACCTGACTTGAGCCATCGAGTAATTTAAAGTTTGATCGCACCCAGTGGGGCTTTTGGCACATATTGCCGGAGTAACGTCTTATCCTGCCACATACCCAGGTATTGTGCTAAAGTGCCTAGGAAGTGGTTCGGATAGTTTGAGCGAAGGATGCAATATTAGTGTAGTCACAGTACGAATAGTTGGAGAGTTGAGCTTATATCTTCATGGTTTGTAGGAGTGTATCTATTTCAATGTGAAAATGTGTTTAGTTAAAAACATTCGATGATAAACGATGGGGCTAGCTCACCCAAATTTTTTCCCGTTTTGTATAATACATATATTTTTTAATAGCTTTTTCACTTTAATGATTAACTGCGTAGTGTGTATCTTTGACAACAAAAAAACACGGTTACTCGTGAGTTCGTTAGCACCTAAACTTAGGCTCGTATTTATAAAGCGATCTCAAGATTGAGAGCAGTATTAAGTATGGATTTGACAGACCGTTTTGTACTGAAATGACATTTCTGATACGAACTTAAACTCGCTGTCACTCTTGAGAGCTGATTATAAATATTGGCCTTAGTGTTAAAAATGTGAAGCATACTGTTGAAATTTAAAACATAAATTTATAATAACACGTCGAAACAATATTTCACATACGCCTTTTGTCAAAATCAAGAGCAATATTTTCCATCAAAACCTCCATACGTCCCAAAAAATCCCGCTCAGAGCGTTCTGACGGATGAGCGCTAACAAGATATGTCGTTGAAAAGTTGTCTGTCGTCAGTGTAGGCCTGACGTATTGCGGGCCTCGTCCGCATGAATATTGTAACAGGAAACTAGGTTAGCCAGCAGTGGAGCTCTTCTATCCCTGGGTTCACTAATACTGGATGGAGTCTGCGAATGAATGTATGAAATCGTTTCTTTCGGCCTGTGAATTTGTCATTCCTCAATTTATGTGTGTGTGTGTGTAAGTGAGCGACTGTTTATACCTTCTTAAAATATAGTTGGTACCTAATTAATCCACATAATTGTCTGTCGTCAGTCACAGTGCAGGCCTGACGTATTGCGGGCCTCGTCCGCATGAATATTGTAACAGGAAACTAGGTTAGCCAGCAGTGAAGCTCTTCAATCCCTGGACCCTGGGTCGACTCTGCATGCTGAATGGATTCTGCGAATGAATGTATGAAATAGTTCTTTCTAACTGTGTGTGTGTGTGTATGTGTGTGTGTGTGTGTGTGTTTGTGTTTGTGTGTGTGTGTGTGTGTATGTGATGAATTTTTGGTTTGTGTGTGTATAGGAATGCACCTTGTCAAAACGTAGTAGATGTAGGCCTGCTATATTGTGAGTTTCATCCGCATGAATATTGTAACAGGAAACTAGGTTAGCCAACAGCCGAGCTCTTCAATCCCCAGCCTGACTAATACACTATACACTGAATGAATTCTGCGATTTGGTCATTTCCGAGAACTAGGTTTACGTGACTTTCAGCCCTCTGGGAAAATTGAACTCAGTTTCGGCAGATAGGTCGAGCTAGTATGTTTTTTGATTCCGTTTTTTATCGCTTCTGATTAATCACTAGTATTCTTTTGCGGAGCTTTTGATGAACGTCCAAAAAAATACTTACTTTTAGTAAGTTTCACTTGTTAGTTTAAAAAAGAACCATTAAAAGAAAAAAAAAAAATACGCTTAGAACATAAATCAAAGTCTTCAACAACTAAAATGGTCTGCATAATAAAATAATCCAGTCTTTACCTGCTTTTGTGTTTCTTCCTTCGGCGCCGCGTCACCTTTCGCCTCTGATCCCATTATCATTAATCTTCCAGAAGAGACCAAGATAGTGTTCTTTAGTACTACGAGAAACAGGAGGAACTTTAGACATACTTGCAGGGTAGGCAGATTGTCAACGGCTTAATAAACTGTTGCTGCAACGTCTGGTAATTCTTGCGGATGATTTCTGTTTATGTATGTATTTCTGCAGTAATTGTATTAATCCCGTGCGATCTCGACTTAATTGAAATTGCCATCTCTTTCTGTTATCTTATCTCATCATTAAAAAAACAGACGACAGATTTAGTTAATATTTAGTAAAAATAGCGCTACCGAATTTTCCACAATATTGTTATCATCAGTATATCGCCTAAAGCACAATACGCTGAACGAAGCCTTTGCATCGTTTTACTGACTTTCCTTAACAGAAGCAGCTGGATCATTCTATGTCCTAAAACTCCTAGTCTAGTCTATCATGGCAGTTTTCGCCTCTGATCCCATTATCATTAATCTTCAGAAGCGGCCAAGATAGCGTCCTTGAGCAGCTCCAGGAAAAACAGGAACACTAGCGGATAATGGCGGGATAAATCTGCAATCGCGATGAGTGATGCGTTTCGGCTCGTGAGTTTTGGGAGCTACTACTTTTACTAGACTTAGCTATCCCGCTGCCGTATATCTAAGGCCCGTATTTATAAGCAGCTCTCAAGACTGAAAGCCAGTTTGAGTTCGTATCAGAAATGTCATTTCAGTACTAAACGACCTGTCAAATCCATACTTAATATACATTGATCTCAATCTCGAGATCGCTTTATAAATATGAGCCTAAGTATATAATTTGTGGCTATAGGCACACTCTCACTCGTACAAAAGTTGACTTGATTGAATCCGTCTCAATCACCACTCTTCTAGATTAGATTGAAGTCAAGTGCAAATCCATCACTAATTAAAAAATAAAGTCATGGCAGGATTTGAACCTGCGACCTTCGGAATGCCGTTCCATCACTCTGCCAATTTAAGCTAGGTTGGTACTGAGGCGGTAGTCATCATTGCGAATTTAACCCCTAGCTTATTGTAACAGTGGCACGTAATATTGACTTTCTTACATTTCATTACTTTACATACTAGAAATGAGCAAAACGAGCTTTTCAACACTTTAATTAATTATCTCGTCTAAATGGATTCCCACAGAGCAGTAATTACAGATGCAACAGTTACCTACATTCGGAACCTGTGGCTTGCTTGAGGACTCATTCGTAGTAAAAAACGTAGCAGGGGATCTATTTTTGGTAGTCACTAATTGAAAATGTCACGTGCCTACATAATTAGAGTTATTAAATTTACGGTACGGCTTATTACGTTGGTATGCGTCATAGTTCTAAACCTGTGGCTACTAAAACTTGGACACCTAGACTTTTAAACTTTATACTGACTAATTTTAATATTTTGTCGGTAAACATGCATACATGCTATTTAAATTGAACCCCTTGGACCAATCAATGTAGTTTGAAATTAACCATTTATTACACCATAGTTCCTGCTAAAAATTGACTCCCACTTATAATTACCTACATTCGAAACCTGTGGCTCGGCTTAGAACTCACTCGCAGTAAAAAAAACCGCCAGGTTTAATTGGATCTCCTTTTATTGACTATTGTGTTAGTTAATATTGTTGAAACTTGTTGGTGTATTTTGTGGTATGTCGATTGATTTGGTCTGTCTCAAAATAATTATAATTTATTTTTTATCCTATATAAAAAAAACTGGTATGTCTGACAATACAAGTAAAAATTATCCGTAAAAACAAATTAAAAAAAAATCTGTGTAGGGATAGGGCTCTGAAAACCCAAATCGAAAAATGATGACTTATTTGTTTGATTCTAAATATACAATTAAATTTGAAAAAGGATTGGGGTCCTCAGATAATATAAGACATTTAATTTATATATTTAAAAATTAGAGTTTACATTCTAAACACATTTTTTATAGTTTAACAGGCATTAAAATATTTCCTATGAATGCTTTATACCAATATTCACTAGTTTGGCTATCAAATAAAATAAAAATGATAATCGTTGTACGCATGCAGTGGCGTTGTTAGTTAGTTTAATTGGCGTGAGTTCGTAAAACATTTTTTTTAGGTTCTATATTGAAAAGCGTTATGAAAACTGTGTTCGTAGATAGATGAAATTGGTATAAAAACTATGAGATTCATGTTTTTTTTTGCGATTGGTTTGCTCACAGTTTGCACTTGAATCTATCTGCGACGCTTTTTGGGGTATTGGTGAATATTCTATTTAATTTGGATTTTGTTTTCTTCTTCTGCCTAGCGTTTACGCTTTCCAGCACTTCTTTGGTCTACCGCGTAATCTAGGATGTTGTAAAAAAAAATGAGTCAATTATTATATTTAATTCATATATTTGATAAGTAGCGGTACGATCAAAAATGTACTCTACATTTTAAACTCTATCACGCAACTTTAAATTGGTTATTCAATACCACGCAATCAATAGCTCGGAGACATAAAATATGACTGAAATGCGTTGATTGTTGCTCCTCTAATTAATAGACGAGTTATTAAAACAAATTGGTGAGCAATTACTACGGATGTCTGCCAACAATTTGTATAAATATTTAGGCCGCAGTATTTAGCGTAGACTATGTTTTTGTCCGCAGCTTTTCCCGTGAGTTTTAATTTTAGTGAAGTATTTTTTTTACATGCCGGATGGTGTAGTGTATATATAGGGCCGCTACGAGGTTGTGGTTTGAATCCTACCATATACCAATGTGTTTTTCAGTTCCTGAATATAATAGATCTAGGTAAGTACCTATACCTCATAGGTATTTGGTGCTTTTAAGGCGTAGGAAAACATCGTGAGGAAACCTGCACTGAAGAAATTCAAAGGTTGTCTGATCGGGTCTTAGTCGACCAACCCGTACTGGGCCCGGTCGACTAAGGCCCGATCTCCTTATTCCAGGGCAGTCTCATCAGCTGATGATCTTTTCTTGTCGTGTGGGTTTCGAGTCAATCGACCCGTGATTTGATTTGTTCTACAGAGTGGCTAAAGAATGTGATTCCATATCCTTAGGATTTATATGTCTTTACACTAAAGTTATGGGCAAACCCAAAAATAAAAAAAACTTTAGGATAATAAGAGCTCAAAGATACGAAGATATTTGAACGAACATACAAAATAATTTTCTTATTTTATTTGTATTATTATACTGTGGCAGTAAAGTTACGTAAATTGATTTCATGAGGATAATAATATGACATAATTAGGCAGCTGAGAATCTGATCCATGTTTAAACTTAGTTAATATCTAGGCAATTGTAATTACTTTTGTAATTTACCTGTGTTTTTGTTGTAAAACTTGATCGGATGAAAAGTGGTCTACTTTTAGGACTATTGGTGAAACAATATTATCACAGGCTTGCCTGAAGGTAAGTCTTGCTGAATGATTCCACTTATGAGGGTGCTAGGTTCCACGAAGGTTCACTAATTGGTTAACAACCACAGCACAGGAGTCCAATAAAACAGTATAATTATGATCTGCATTTATTGTCAATTTGCTAAAAATAAGGCTCCTGTAAGCGCTCGCTCCATCATCGTCATCTCTATCTCGATCAAAAAATAGTCAATTATACTTGACTCTAAAACCAAAAGTACACTCATCGCAAATAAAAAACTGAAAATTTTACCGTCGCAATCAAAGCTACTGAAAGCTAACAGAAAGTTTGTCAGTTAACAACAGCTTTATCACTGTGAATGAACACGAATAACTCTTTTGGCAATCGGAATCCTTTTAGTCCGGCAATACGCACTGATTGCAATTTCAATCGGTACCTAGTTCAAAAAGTGTATCAATACACAATTTCGGCATCACTCCAGCCGTCCAATTAAAACATTGCAATCGAAAATAGATTATCATCTCGCACGCGATTGGCATAAACACGCGTGGTCAAAGGGGTTGCCAGTGGTAAGAAAAAAGTTGGATAGGATTCGCTTTTTTATAAGACAAAGTTGAAAAAAAACGACCACCTCAAAGCTTATCTAAGGGTTCACATGGCTCATCCTTGCTGAGTGCAAATAAGGCTAAGAAAGCAGATTCACAGCTGCCTATACCTACCATGAAAATAGGCGAATTTCGCCGGATAAAGAGCAAATGCTGTGTGAAAAAAAAAAAAAAAAAAATTAAAAACACAGTAGTCGATTTTCAGTTGCCTGATTTATCAGGGACAGTGCTGCAGCTTTTCGCAAACTGATAGGAGTTCCAATCAAAGAAACTGAACAACTCCGTAATTATTATGAAGTAGGTACTACCCAACTTTGACACCCAAAGGTCCGAAAAAAAAACTGGTGGATTCGAATTTCCAAACATAACAGTTGGCAACACTATTGGCGAACGCTGCACTGTCAACATAAATAATATTTAAATCAATACGCTTTACCATTTTGGGGTGTAATTATTAAAAATGCCCATTGAATGCGGATTACACGATTCGTTGATTGCGGGCCGTTAATCATCCGTGGAGATTGAGAATCGGTGCTTATTTACCGGTTTAATTACCGATGATGCTATTGCCCGTGGTTAGTGCTTATTCATTCCGATAAAAAATGTTAAGTAAACATATCCCCGTGGCGAGGCCATGAATTAGGTGACCGGTAGTGTATAAAAACTCAAGTGTTTCCGTGTTACGGAAAGCACGTTAAGATGTTGGTCCGTTAATACATTGGTAAGCATTGACGGTTTGAAAACTTTAAAAGCTAGGTTGGCCACTAACCTAGCAAAAAGCCCAATCTAGAATTTGGCCTGGTTTCCCTTCTGGGGTTGCGGAGGTCAGATGGCAGTCGCTCGGATGGCGACCCCGAGGTGACATAAAGTAAAATAATAAATACCTAATGTATCAGTAAAGTTTGTAGCTCATCACTTTTGATTCCCGAAAGTAACAGCTGTAACTGTACTGAACATCCTATGTTTTATTGCAATTAATCCAATATAGTTAGAAATGAAGCAGTTACTGGATAATTGAATAGAAAACTAAAACTTTCAACATACTCGTACATATTGGCAGCAATTATATAACGGGCAGTTATAAAATAAATCTGCAGGGGATGTGAGGCAAAACCAATTAATAAAATGTTTGGAATATTGCCCCGGACATAGTCCAATGCGGAATAGAAAAAAGATATTCAGAATATACGGTTAGTTCAATTTCAAATGAAAACTGCTACTGTGAAACATTTTACTTGTGTATGCCCCATCTACGAGCAAGTAGATCTTTCTGTCTATGAAATTAGCTTTTCAAGATGAAAATGGAAAATAATTCTGCTGTACAGAAAGTACAAAATCATCATCATCGTATTCATCGTTGGCTACAGCAACTTGGGTACTTGCATCACTTTTTGACAGTTTTAAAAGCTACCACAGGTTGAAAAGGTCAGCTTCCCGCAAACTGATAGGGCTCCTCGGCAAAAGAATCTGAATAACTTTTACCTACAATGAATTCTTTCAGAAAATTGTATAAAAATTTAACCTTCCCATGCAAATTGTCTGATTAAGGTTTACATTTTGTATGGGGAAGTAATTTCTTTATTTCCAAAAAAAGAAAATAGTTTTTCAGTTTCGTTGACTGAGAAACCATCAGTTTGCAGGAAGCTGTCCCTTACACCGGTATAATCACTTAAACGGTTAAATTATAACCGGTTTTCACCGGTTTATTGCCTTAAGCTCACTGTTGCCATTCAATATTAATCATATGCTAGTTATCAGCCCGTAAATCTGACACTAGTTAAACGTAAATCGTTTTCAGTTTGTGTTTCAAATTTAAGGTACAAACAAACATTCAGTGAACATTTTCATTAATAATACGCATTTGGGATTATCCTATGTCTGTACAAATACAACAACGCATGCCGCGTTTGCCTTAAACAGTTTTAGGACAGCTACAACATATCTGCGTAACGTTCGGCGCAAGACGTTCCGTTCGACACGCTGTCAATGCTTTTTGAATGGAGTTAAAAACTGAGAACTAAATGGCGCCACTGTTAAGTGTTCCGTTTTCCTGTGATTGGTCAGTAATCTGTCAATATCAATATGTCAGTTTTGTGTCTTCTCATTGGTCTCTTTTGGAACACTCAACAGTGGCGCCATCTGCAATTAGCTTTGCGTTTTTATCCCCATTGCTTAAACATACCTGCGGATGATTCGGCGCTGCGCGAAATTTAAAACCACTGGGATTTGAGACACCTGATATTCAGACATCTAGCAGTCAACTAGATAATAAAGAAAAGTGATTCAAAATCAAAATAGAATATCAAAATACATCAAAACTTCTGTCAAAAATGTTGGTCAAGCTGCCAGTTACTAACAAGCAGTATCGTGCAATTTTTCTTTGGAGTCGCATCCCAAGTGCCCATGAAGTCTATAGAAGAGCTTGCTCCACTGTCTCTATCTTGATCAGTGGCCTAGGCTGGAGTCCAGAGAAACCCGTAAATAATATTGTGCAATACAAATACAATATTTTAAAAATTAAATTAAAAATTAAGCTTTCATATTTCGCATATACCAATAAATACCATACAAAATAGTAAGTTACAAAAACAAACATTTCCCAACCGCGAGTACGACCAATAATTTAGCGACCAAATTGGCGGGTTTCGTATGCATTGCTTGTTTTGTTGGGCGAGGTAATTATCAGGTTGTTCATGATAATGCCTGGCTCTGTAGACCGGTAATCAATGTACGCCGAACATTTTAATTGCGCTTAGGAAAGCGATCTAAAATATGCTTCGAATTTGCATTAACATGGAAATTATTTGTTTATCGTGAGCTGGACATGAATGTGAAATTTCGTAAAGTTTATAGAAATAATAATTTTATAGGTACTTACATCTATTATAACTACTAACGTAGTCCTAAAGTAGGTACTTAGTACAAAGGGAAGCATGTTTTTTCAAATACTATTAATAAGTTTTAAAAAATCGAACACAAAAAACTACTTATTTTCTACAACTGACGAAACTTGATTGACGCACTGCCTTATCCGTAATTAAATAGAGGCGTGTTTTTATGTATGTTTGTATTAATTATTGTTTGCCATTAACATTATTTCAGTTCATTAGTTACAATATAATACTCGATCACAGTTGAACCGTTAAATCCAATGTCTTGAGCGCAGACAGTGATAGGCGCGTAAATATGCATGAGTTTAGTACGATGTGAATGACGGCTGTCATCTGATCGGTATGTGGGTAAAAGGAAAAATGAGTAATATTATGCATGTGATACTGAAAGGTAGTACCTATGTAATATTATGCCTACATCATATGTACCTGATTAAAATACCTATACCTATTATCATGCCTCTTTAGGCCTAAGTAGAAGGTTTAGGTTTTAGAACCTTTGTTCTAAAAGCGTATTAAATTTCACTTCGGGTATCTATTCTTCTTCTTTTCAACGCACGACTATTTAGAACATTTTTTCATTTTAAACTATTATATCTCTACGCAAACGTATAAATTTAAATTAAATATATCTAGTATGTGAATATATGTCATTTCTTTGACATTAAAAAACTATGACAACCAGAAGTAGGACTATTATTGTAGGGTATTTGATTCAAATAAGTATAACCTTATATTCCTAAGATATTTACCCATAGGGGTTATACCGCAAGACCCAAGACCCTAATAATAAAATAGGTGCGGTCATTTCAAGTTACAAATCTAGGTACTAATAATTGACTTACAAGAAAAGAACCACTGCAATGATAATGGCACTTAAAGAAATTACAGTTTAACTTTAAAAGTAACTACTACAACTACAGAGACCACACAAAAATAATGTCCTAGGAAATAAATCGGCCAAGGAATCGCTTTATGGTTAAGCCTAACCATAGGTTTTTAGATAAAGCCTAATCATGTTGCAGATATGTTATAAAACTAGGTATTTAACTAGGTAACTGATAAAAATTCTAATTTAAATTAGATTGATAAAGATTGATACCGTCGTTCCGAGATCATGATGTATGAAACTACATCGAAATATTAGACACTCACCCAAAATGGAAAACCACGGCAAATTTCCCGTTTTTTAATCAATTCAAGATTGATACCGATTGAACGTTTGAATGATTTGTTCATGTCATTGTCTCGTAACAAAAGTTGAAATTAAAAAAAAAAAACTATATCCGCTAGGAATACAACATAATCCCTATATAACCACCATCCCTGCAGCATCCACAAAAATTATTATGTGGGCATTAAATTCGGTTGGCATGATAATTAAGTAACAGGCGACTAATCAAGGCTGTACGGGTTTTGTTGCCCCTAATAGCCGAGTGTCGCAAGCGCAACGCCAGTGTTCCAGTTACTAGCCTAAAGGTGCCTAAAGCCCTACTACAAATTGGCTAAGGGTTCGTCTAAACGAGCGGTCATATATATTAAAGTTGTAACGTCGCTTTGACAAATAATTGACTCCCGAATAAAAACAAGATTGACTGACATAACTGAGCAGGCGGCAATATTTGGAACTAAAATTTGGCTATGGTTACAATGACAGCGATTGAAATTGAAGCAATGGCAGATATAATGGCGACTTGACAGCTGCACAAAGACCTCGGTTCATTTGTAGCTGTAAAAAGTTTATAAAGTAAGTTATTCGACAGAGAGAAAGCAGAAAAGAACGATTTATCATATTAAAAAAAATATTAGTACCTCCTATTTAATTATTAGTGGGTATATACTCAATACCAAAAACATACAAAATTATCAGTTAAAAAAATATTACTCCAAAATTAAAACTATAATTTATTTTTGCTTTTAGATAAACTATTCAAACTCTATATAATAATAATCTTTCAGACAGATTGTACCTACCTATGTACACATTGCACTTCCTTTATGAAAGCTTCAATTTGGCTAACATAACGCAGTAACTTTCTTTTGATAAAAAAAAAAACACATTTTTAAAGAAACGCGTACTTTGAACACAACCTTAATCCTTATGTGTCATTCGGTAATAATATTTCGGCCTAATAAAGGTAGCGCCGGCCTAGGAATTTAGACGCCTATAGCGCCTAGATTGACGCTTCTAACGATGTCTAGTCAGTCAAGAAATAGATGTTTATTTTTTATTATGTGTAAAGTGAGGTCGTAGGTTTGATTCCTGGTATTTTTAGGTATTAAAAAACAGACAGAGTAGGTTTTTTTTTTTTATTATAAGTAGTTACTATGTTATGATCAATTATTTATCTGCTAACTTATTTCAAACGCCTTGATGAATACAAACATCTGTGCTCAAATTTTCCTAAATCTATTCCGATGGTACGGAATGAGCGACACGACAATGGACATAATCAGGCGCAGGATTGACGTTTTAAGTGTTTCTTATAGAGATCGTCAAGTGCAGTGTAGTCAATATAGGTAGGTTTGTTTCTTTTACCTACACTTAATAAAATACTCAACTTAAGTATTTCAAAAGAACATTAAAAAAGTATTGTGATTTTTTTTTTCATTTTAAGTAAGTAGTTATATAACGTATGTCAGCTAAAGTAGCAACTGTACGTACAGTCATACAAGGATCTTTTGCGCATAACCTAACGGACATGTATACTAGGTAATCTGTGCTGTCAATGTCACCCACGCGCCAAAAGATCCTTGTACGACTGTACGCCACACGTTCCTTTTTTTTTTTTTTTTGAGTTTTCATAAAAGCTGATCTAACAAGTAGGAAGCTAATAGATTGTTAACATCACATAGAATGTATGAAACAGCATGCACATGCACAAGCACACTCGATAACGCATTGACAGGCGTCAATTACTGTGCTGTAGGTAAGCAACGTCAAGTCATCCGTCGTAGTGTGAGAACTACCTTACATGTACATCTAAAAGCATGCATCAAATTGTTTGATTCGCAATCAAGTGTACAGCCTTGTGAGAAATACCTTACATGTACATCTAAAAGCATGCATCAAATTGTTTGATTCGCAATCAAGTGTACAGCCTGCCAAATCCTAAAAAAGTTATAAACAATACTGACCACCTATCAACATTAATTTCCGAAGGAAATTGAACCCTTGACCTCGTAAACGACAGCCCACAGCGCCCATTAAACTACGGTGTAAAATAATGTATATTTCTTTAATGAACTTCCGAGGTCGCCAAATATTGAATAACAACTTTGACTATTTACCCACCAGCGTAGCAGGTAGGTGTTGAACATTATTAAAGTCATAGGTCAAGATAACAATGTTCATCTGTCGATCAAAGTTATGTTTGTAAACTAACAATTAACAATAAACGTTGATTGAAGATCATAACTCACATTCCGATGAGACTACAATCACTACTCAAATAAATAACTACCTCCGTTGTGTAGTTCTGAGTTGAAAAGTATCGATTTGTCCGGAGATCGTGTGTTTGATTCCGATGTAGGGATACAAAATTAAATTATTTCCATATTGATAAAGATTATGCAGAAAAAGATATTTTTGATCCCATGGTTACCTGTCACTGTCTCTCCTGAGAGAACAAAAAAGGACGACAATAATTTTTGGTGAAGATTTAGTTAAGTCATGCTCTCCATGAATCGATAGCATTGTCTGAAAAGTATTAAAATTATTCTTTACTTCGGATAAACCATCAGTCCCTATCCCTGACGCTGCAATTTTAACAAAAAAGCTTCAAAATTAATTAACAACGTAATATTACATGAAATCCATTAAAATTGTTAATACTTTATCAGATAAACTTTGCCTGCATAATATTATGATGAAGTGTAGCAGTCACTAGCAACAAATACGAACAAATCAAACCCAGACACATTTGAACAGCTGACAACTACTTCCATTCCGTATCCCTTTCAAATCCATTCACAATTCTCTTTATCCAAGTAAACTTGTCACTTGAAAGCTAGCTCCAAAAACCGGTAGGCTGTCAACCGTGAATCACTGTCGGCCATTCCAATGCATTCGGAATTTGAATTTGAAATTAGAATCGAATCGCACGTGCTGCGAGGCGCGTGCCTTGCGCAAGAGTTGATCAGGTGCCTACGGGAACAAACGAAATGTACGCCAATAAAATTGCTTTTGTAGATCGGGTGATAGTGAACTCTATTAGATAAGTACTTATTAAGGTGGAGCAAAATTAATGATGGTTAATGAGTGTCGTTAAATCTGATTCTTGGCAATTAGCTCTTATCTGAGAAGAAATGAAGGAGTGTATTTTGAATTAAATGTAGGTATGCAATCGATTACAATTAAGTTATCTTTTCGTACTTAGATAATTAGAAATATGAAGTAAAGGAAAAGATTTTGGGTAGAATTTTTAACATTACCATTACTTAGGGTTCGAAAAGCTCAGATTTTTGTTCTGTGAATGTCATGGAAAATACATCGAAATTGTCACGCTTTTTTTCACACTACCGCACCGGTAGTTGGTAATACTTAGCACGTGTGTGTACGGTCTTAGTAAGCATTTATGTAAAAAATATTTAGATAACAATATGTATTGTATTGACATACTTTCTTACTGCAGTGGCTCAGTGACCTAAAGTTGATCTTGGCTTCCGACACCAGAAGTCGCCAACTGTCTTTATCTTGAGAACTTATTAGTAATCTGTGTCTTGAGCTGTGAGTCGTCATTGGGGTTGTTGAAGCTGGAGAAGACGCATTATCATAGGTAACTCGAAAAATCCTCACAGCGTGTTGCAACCACAGAATTAATAAAGTAAGATGCATCTCCAAGCAGCTTCGGGCCGCATCGGCGTCACTTCCCGGAGTGAAACAGACCCTTACAATCTAACTGTTTCAAAATGAATTTTATAAAATCTTGTTCTTTAAGAACAGTGATTGGAGTTAACACGGGAGCAATCACAGAACAAATAAACATGTCTAGATATCACAGCAAACAGTAACGGTAAAAGCAATATTTTATAGCAATTACTACGAACAAGCAGCTAGATAGCTGAGAATATTTACGAAACGATTTTCAACGGCCCTTAGCAAAGTATCTCTCACTCAATCAGAATCAATCGTAGTAAACATAAATTAACTCATTGCATAAGTATAGGTACTTAGTTTTCATAATTACTATGCTACTATTAAGCGGTTTAAACACTAGGGGTTCACACGACAATCAGAAGAACCGATTTTTGGTAAAGGCGGCCAATATCCCAGATAGCAACGCAGGGCTTAGTTTTTAGGTGTTTGCGCAACACACAAGGACACTCTCTATTCCTTCAATATCTAATTCTGATGGGACAGACTTACTTAGATGACACGACATTACACTAATTTACATCTTCATCCGACGGCATGGATCATCTTAATTCTCGAACCATCAGGTGATCTGTCTGAATATGAAATATCCTATCCAAACTAGAGATAATAACACAAATGGTAAATCACCTGGAATTAAACCCGGACCACCGGATCAAAAGCACAAGGCTAAAGGCTCAACCACTAAACCACCAAAGGCAGTTAACGGGCCCTTGGCGAAATATCTCTCACTCAATCGAAATCAATCGCAGTTAACATAAATTACTAATAGAACTGTGGAGTAAAATTTAATAATAACTAGCTACTATAAAGCATATTGTGCCTTGTACCTATCTCTTTACAGCAATCATGTCTAAGATTTAAATCCCGTAGGCACGCAAGTGGTTCACGATATTTCGACATAGGCCATTCGTTACTCCGAAATAATTGTCAATATCAAGCCGGGTTGTTCCGATCGTTTCCGATTTATCAAGATATATACAGCCGAATGGACGGAATTCGGACGTGGACAGCTCAGGTCCAACGAAGATGCATGATTGTTCTGAAAATGACAAGGAAACCAAAGCCTATTTGGAAAATTCTTGAGTGCCTTATGATTATGAAGTTGATATTTAGCCAAAAGAAGACGTTGCTGAAATAGATAATTAGACTACTCTGTTTCAATTCAACGTTATTTTAATAACATTGGCCACAATTCGTGTAAACAATACCTATTTAACTAAAATAAAACCATACCCGTCATTTTCCGTCTTGAGCGAACGGAACAGGATGGAAAATATAAAGAAAAAGTTTAAGAAAAAGTTGAAATTAGTATTATTTACAAATGAAAGTGCAAATAGGCTCTCCATACTTTCCGATCATACATCCAAAATCGGATGGTAAGACCATCTCAATAATAGGGAATCTGCAAAAAAACACTGCTTGCAACGGCCCTTCATTGCCGTTGCATATTCAATAAGGTAATGTCACCTTGAAGTCTTTTATATCTGCCACTATTGCAAATGGTCAGCTTCACCACCACTGACAAAATGTAGGGGCGAAATTCCACAACGGGGAGAAACTGCTGTAAATGGTAACATTTTAACCGATTTAGAATGATCTGATCGGAAGGTCTGGATGGTGCTGGTTTCTCGATTCGGGATACCACCCATACATAGTAGTAGAAACCACAAAGACCCTAGAATAGCGGAGGATAGTGGAAAGGTCAAACAAAACAACCTGTCACCACATGCACCTTCCAGTCCAAGATCTCAATCTGCGTCAGAGCATAATAGAAAATCCCGCGTACACTTATACGGGTTCCTTTCCAAAGTGCAATGGTAATTACGTTGCGAAACCTTAGGCTGTGGGAGTCGAGGTTAGAACCTAGCCCAAAGCCAGTTCAGTGTAAAGCTATGAACTTGTACACCGGAAGTTTAGGCTTAGGTCTTATCTGGTGGTTTAACAGGTTTCAAATATTAGGCCTAAAATCATGTAACTGGATAGTATACATAATCACCTGACTGGATGGCTAAAAGTCATTTTAGATCGGGTTTTCCTCACATGATGACATTCATTGGTCATAATCCTAATTTTAGTTGGGTAAGCTACTTACTTATCTACAACCTAGATGATATATATTGTGTTAAAGGCACTTTGGCCTTTGTGATGAATGTGAGAGAAAACGAAACGCATCGGTTCGTCGTTTGTTGACCACTGTTTCTTCTTCATTTCGACTCATTAGATGCGGAAGCGTCCGCATGACAGTTGGTTTGCCACAAAGGCCTTTAACACTAGACGTTGCATTATCTCGACAGGGATACACGTGGGAAAGGCCACCCTTGTGGGGAGGACCACTCTACAGAGATCATGCTTAACGGCTGCCCCTAAAAAGTTGAATTCCGTTCCGATCCAAACAAGCTAAGCTCATAAGAACGAATTAAGCTTGCAAAGATGTATAATAGTCTTGAAAAAAAGAAATTCATTAAAAAGTAAGGCGAAAATTCTAGTGTCTAATTTAGGTACCATACAATATTATCAGTTATGTCGACTCTTATCTTTGGTAAAGTAGTTTTTTTTTAAATGGAATGGGTTAGCTCTTGACTCTAGACACAAAGGTCAGCGATGACCGTGACAGAGTCGACGATGGAGCGAGCTAACCCAGAAGACGCCTGTAGTTAAAATATATTGTCTCTTTTGATTATTTAGGAAACTTTGGTACAGCTATACTATTTTAATTATATTTATTAATTTAACACACTTTTTGAATACTTGAAATTAATCTTATAGTAGTATCCACAGTAGGTAAATTGGGCATAAAGCTATAAAATTGATCAAATTTATAACTTGACTATTACGGACCGGAAACTAAGGTTCATCACATTATTCAGTTCAAGTAACATACCTTATTTTAGTACTTAAATAACTGTACTGTGTGCAATTTAGTTATATTATGAGTAAATAATTTGGGGTTATAATAGAACAAAATTTATGTAATTTGTAATGTAATTTCTAGCTAAGTGCTAATTAATATTTAGCTTTCTTAAGTGCTAATTAATAGTTAATAGGATATATAAATTACTTGGATCCCATAGTGTCATCTGTTCTAATAGGAGATCTTCCTACTATTAGCACCTCAAATAAATATAAGTACCTAAAATACCTAATCGGAATATTAAACGTACGGGTAAATTATTAAAATTATTCTGTTTATTTACCCCTTCCGAGTCAACAATAATAATATTTCTAATAACAATAATGTATCAACAAAATAGGTAGGCTGTACTTCGTGTTTATGAAATAATTGCTACATTAATATACTAGTGTATTAATAATTAGCAACGCAAGTTATAATTGCAAGCTTTTAAGCATGGGTAAGTGCTCATTAATTACAAATAAATTGCTATATATTTATCACACCAATATACGTTCAGGTTCTTGGGCTAAAAAGTATTAAAAAAGTGATTTAGCTTATAGTAAACAATAAAATTACAATACTTTAAAATATACCTACAAAAAATAATCGACCTAAGTATGTCATAGAAATAGTCTCATATAGAAACCTGCCATAAAACTACAAACTACAAATCAATCAGTATCTCATGTAAAAATCATACAAGATTTTACATGAACAAATTAACAGGAAACAGACTAACAACTTACATAAAGTCTGTAATAAAACTAAAGCACCATTTGTTCCTAGTAATAAAATGTTACAACCGCTACCATTAACGGACAAAACCACGTGTGATTGAAGGAAGTTTTAAATTATTTCAAACGTTTTAGCGAATCGTTTAAGAGGAGTGTACATTGATGTATCATTTTAGAAACGGAAAATATTATAAGTTTTTATAAGCCACAAAAACCCATGGGAAGGGATAATATACTAGGTATATTGTATTTTGTTTTTGAGCTTACTGCTGAAAACTTTAGTACTAGGTAATTCATTATATTTTTTGCGATGGTAGGAATTATCTAATTTAGGATATTTTCTAGGGTCTGATTTAAAGAACATAGAAGGGCCTAAAATGCCCACTATTTTATAAAACAACTAATTAAACAATAATAAAATTGTCCCAGTAACAATGGAACTTGCGCTGTGGTGATGTATAGAGAATACACCTCATCTCTAGCCAAAATTGGAGGATTATCACATCCATCAGTGAACCTCTACGACTTCGCTTGGTGGACCAACCCTCTAACTTTATTACCACCAACAAAATACTTGGCGATATTTTGGAACACTTGTTAAAATTAGCACATAACATGTTTTTGGCTCCGCACCACTACCTAATAACTGCACTATGAATTATTTATCGAGGTCTCAATAAATTTTACAGAAAAGGGCCCAAATCAATCTTGCTATCCGGATACGTGAAGTTAAAAGGAGGGTATTGTTTTCGTTTGGCTATTTGTGGATTTATGTTCCTTTTCATTCTAAATTTAAGAATATGGGTAGGTAGGTACATCTTTCCACAGAAAGAATATTTATTAATTAACAGAACCTAATGAAATAAACTTGAAAATGTTTGCATTGTGTGGACAAATTAGTGATGATAATGTAATTATTTACTTTTATTTATCGTAGGTACCTACCTACATGGGACTTACCAAATTATTATTAACTTGCACACTGCATTTTCATCTTTGGTTAATAGTGTCTTACTTACATCGTAGTCGGGTATTCATACTATTTAAATTTAATTTGAACTTACTTGTTTTATGCTATAACACCTACATTGTGCCCTTAAAATGGTTACCGTAATAGGTGACGAATAAAAAATTGCCGATTATCTCAATTTCGCACACAAAATTTTTAGTTCAACGAATTCGAAACAGAAATTGGACCAGTTTTTCTAAGAACTAAACGGCTTATCAGCGATAAATCTTAAATTACATTGAGAAGTCTAAGTGCGAACGCATTTTTTGTATTTTATTATTCATTACATTTTTTTTATTTTTACACTTAGGTACGCTATGCTTAGAACACCTGCGGAAATTGATATGGAAATTTACATACAATTTTCCACGATAGATATAAAATTTTCACAGTGTCTTTACACATTTTTTAACATAGGTCTTTTGGCAAAAATATTTGAAATAATCTGACGATAATATAATACCAGATGTAAAATATTAAGTGCCAAATAAAGTAAAGAGATCAAAGGGTTCTGCAGGGCTATGATGAGCACTGTAGACTTCGATTTGTCTACATGTGTTGCATACTTCACTATGAATAATGCCTGTCATTTTCCGTTGTGAAGTGCGCAACGAAAGACATAATGTGTAGACAAAACGAAGTCTACAGTGCGCATCATAGGCCCGCTGGTGTGCTTATTTTTAGGCGATGGACTTACAGCTTGTCACTTTGCACAAATATAAGCATAATGTAGTATTTATTTTCTAAAAATACGTGGAAATGAATGGTAGAGGTACAAACAAGTATTTATTTTCTAAAGGAATGGTAGAGATACAAACAAAGAATGAATACTTTCTTACCTAGGATTGAATGTTGCGTAGTTTTAACGGTATCAATAATCTCTCAAATAAGAATTACGCGTAAACTGGCATTGCATAAAGTGCAACGTTACTCGATGATAAAAGAGTTCGGCACGACATTGCCCTTTCGACTCTATTACAGATTATAGGCTTCCGCAAAATAAATACTTGGAGTAACTTATAATTTATTTACCTACTGTAATAAAATTATGCAGAATATTTTATTAGACCCCGAAAAATATGGCTCAGAGTTCAGACTAAATTTAGTAGAGAGACTGAATAAAATTTAATTCATGTTTCACCAAAGCTGTTTACAGCTACTTTGGAGGAAGTCTTCAAAACTCTTTCAGAATCCTGGTCGTCTAGAGGTATTAAAGTCGGCAACAAATATCTGACCAACCTTCGGTTTGCGGACGACATTGTTCTATTCGCCACTTCAGCTAAAGAGCTAGAAGAAATGCTGCAAGAATTGAGCAAGGCAAGCTTTGAGGTTGGACTTCAAATGAACATGTCGAAGACCCAACTCATGTCTAACAGCACAAAACGTAGGGTCGAGGTCGATGGGCAGGTTATACACTATGTCAGCGAGTACACCTACTTGGGCCAGATAGCATCCTTCGAAAACAGGCAGGACAAAGCAGTCGAAAGACGCATCCAAAATGCCTGGAAGAGCTTCTGGTCCATGAAGGAACTAATGAAGGGTAACCTTCCTATTGCACTAAAAAGGAAACTCATTGACATGTGTATCCTGCCTATCCTAACCTACGGTGCACAGACATGGTCACTGACGCAAGCACAGAAGTCCAAACTCAAAGTTTGCCAACGCGCCATGGAGCGCAGCATTCTATGCGTGAAAAGAACGGACCGCATAAGAAATACAGCTCTTCGCGCAAAAACCGGCGTTACAGACGTAGGCAGAAAATCCGCGAGACTGAAGTGGGATTGGGCCGGACATGTCGTCCGCATGAGCTCCGAAAAATGGACAAATGCTGTCACTGAGTGGATCCCGGAGGGTGGTCGCCGACGACGGGGAAGACCCCGTAGACGATGGCGAGACGACCTGGATGTTTTCTGCGCACAATGGCCGACAGAGGCTGCAAATAGAGACGCCTGGAGAGACAAAGGGGAGGCCTTTGCCCAGCAGTGGGACGACCTATAGGCTATTAAAAAAAAAAAAAAAAAAAAAAAAAAACTACTAACAGAGGCAGAATTTACTTTACGAAATGTTAAGGTGGAGCGGCAGAATCTTCTTTGATTAAAACGAAATAACTATCTCACTGAAACTGTAGAATTTCATCAAATATTCACGTGAATTTACTCTCTAGCTAAAACTATCTAATCGCGCCGGAATCTCAGCTCGGAACTCGGCTAAGCTTTGTAGTGAGTCTAAATGCAAACAGCGAGCAACTCGGGCCGTTTCGTTAATCTGTGTATCCGAATGAGTCTGGTGTATCCGAACGAGTCTGCAACTTCTCAACATATCGCGAAGTCATGCGACTTTGTGGAAGTTTTTGCGTGTGTTCAGACGTAAGCATGCGCGCGCTTGGGAACTGTTTGAACCGCTCTGTTTAGGTACTTTGTTATGTACATTCATACAGGGTGAAGCGGGAACACTATAACCAACCTTCCAAAATGGGTCCATGATTATAATTTAAGACTGGAAATTAACAACAAAACAAAAGGCCATGTTGTTGTAGCAGTTAGGCACAAACCGTCCTACCGTTCGTTCTGGACGGTGCCGTTACCATTTATTCGCTGTAACGGGAGCTGTTTCGCTGTTTCGGAAAGAACAGTATTTAAACTCTAAAATATACTTAATGCAAGATACAATAATATTTCCGAAAGTGTCCATTCAATCGAAAAAAGCGATTATCACGCGGCTTCTATGAGTCGTGTGAATGCGCGCATATGGTTGCATTCTAACCTGCGACTGTGACTTCGAAGCTATTACACAGGCTATTACTACTTCGAGAAGTAGACTTTGTGGATTTTAAAGTAATCAGATACGAATCTGCTACCTAGTAAGTACTTCAAAAAACTTGTACCTACCTACAATTCAATTCCAATTCAAAGTAGGTACTTACTTAAAATAAAAAAGGCTTTAAGTGAGCTGATAAAACGTAACAGCAATATTATACGGAACGTACCTAATAATTTTTGTAATTACTGAATTCAGCAGTCGTAAAGACTTGATGATTACGAGTCAAAGTGTAAACCGCCTTTGACTTTATGTGACGACCATTATTCATGAGAGGTAGGTACCAATGAATTTCATGTACTTACACTGAAAGTACATTGTACAGACTGCAGAGTTGAATAGGATTGAATTGAAATTGGATATCTTATAATGAACCTTATTCATATTTATTATTTCTGTAGATTTTCTAGGAAGACACTCGAAATTATTACATATTGAGTTGTTGGAACTAGTTTATACTCAATGAGTTTATATTTATTCTTTTTATTGGATGAATATAATTTGCATCTATTGCCTTATGAAAGATGGTTCAAAATGTTCAGATATTACTAATAGTTTTGCAAAATGTTCGACTGTTAACGAATAAATATTTTGGTTTCTTTCCTCGTAACTTTTATCAATCTCATCTACTTACTTTTGATTAATTTGTGTTTTCACTTTCAGTCAATTATGAAGTGACTGTTGGAGGCGCCACTTACCCTAGGCAAAGAATAATAAATATTAGCTTTCAAATGTTCTCCACTTTTAGTAATTTCTAGTTACAACATGCACGATGCTCCTCCATTGCCTCGCATCATAAATGAGACACCAGTTGTTTCACCTCCAGGATTCTGATTAAATCCTCGATCAGTCCCCCTCCCCCCACCTCACACCCCTCATCCAATCCTAAGTTCGTCTCCCAGAGCATAGTTATTATAATCTCGGCTAATCAAGTCACGTTGACAGTTTGCAGGAACACAATCTGCACTAACTTCCCCCAGACTACGAACTAACTTCAAATGGAATATTGAACTAGATATTAACTAGCTTCGTCTAAAAATAATACGTACGTAGGATATACTGAATAAATGAAATTTATATCTGGTGGTCTTTAGTTGATGAAAATTAGCAAATCTGTACTCAAGACAAAAAAAATGTATTTTGTATTTTCGGCACAGCACGAAGCCAAGAATCTTCGCGCCTGTTTGAATTGATGCTTAAAATTTTATTGCTTTTAAAAAAACATGCGTGTAGGAAGTGTATTTAAATCATTCAGTATACCGGGTGTAAGGGACAGCTTCCCGCAAATTGATAGGGGTTGCTCAGTCAACGAAACTGAATTAAAAAAAATGACTTTTCCATACAATTTATCTGATTGGGGTGGGCATTTTGTATGGGAAAGTAAAAAAAAAAATATTTCCTGAAAAAAATATCCTATGTTGTAAGTTGCTCAATTTCGTTGACTGAGCAACCTATATCAGTTTGCCGGAAGCTGTCCCTTACACCCCGTATAAAAATAAGTCTCACTTTGAGCGTCAATGGCATCATTTTGTTCCATGCAAAAGGTATTTCCATCGGGTGAACGTAAAGCTTTTTGTCCCCGTCCTGATATCCAAGCTGCCGCCTGCATCGCTCTTTGTCCCCCAATAAAAGCTGTCAGCGACAGTTGCGCTGCACCGACCGACAAGAAACATCAAAGTTGGCTGGCTGGACTGAACCGCTTTATAAAAACATTCTGTTACGATACTTGAGGACATAGGTACCTTTTACATAAAAAGAAATAGTAGGGAAAAATTGTTGGGTAGAGTCTGTTCGAAAAGAGAACAGGCATAGAATCGGAGGGCGCACATTTGTATTAACTATCCCACGGCTGGTTGCGTTGCGTGGCGTTTATGCCTAGGTCTTTGACCAAAAACCTCCAAAATTTAATGTAGAAGGTTACTGTTAAAGACTTGGGCATAATCCTCACATGACCAAGCGAAAGTTAATTAAATACAAATGCGCGCCCTCAAATTCCAAGCTTGTTCTCTTTTCGAACAGACTTTAAAGTCCCACTTCTTCGGACCGAGTGGGTTTGAAGTAAGTATATAATCTGAATTAAATATGGTACCTATTCAGTATCTGTTTATAAATATGTGTCTGTTGTATATATAGGTATAACTACTATAAATTTAAGAGTGCTATCACATTCGGTGTTTTAGTTGTGCTACAGGGCGCGTTCTGCAGTCGCTGTTAATGTAATGAGATTTGCGTTTTTAGCGCTGCTGTAACGCGTCTAAACCTCCAAATATGAAGGCAGATCAGAAAGTCTCAAAATTACTAGCTAATATTTAGAACTGACATCAAATAAACATTTCGGTTTACAACGAACGTTTGTTTTTGTGAAATTGTTGGCGCCAGATGCATAAAGCAAGAAACATAGAACCATGGATGTCGGAACAAAAACAAGTCAAAAGGAAAATTAATCACCAGATGATTTATGATATCCGATTACTGAATGTATCAAACACAGAGTAAAATATAGGTCAATAATCCTGTAATTAGCCCTAATAGGCTATGGACAGATATCCTCATTTATGAGCAGCTTTACGAGTTATATGCTCAAACAATCTAAAGTCAACTCTGATTCGTGTGTAGGAATATATTGGTCTGTCATACAGACAAACTGCAACCCAACCGCGTACCAACATCATAATTCGCTTATTTCTATCATTCGGAGTCGGAGTATTTCTTACCAAACACCACAAAGTCATGGTCCTTCCTGCCTTGCGGAATAACGGAATGAAATACGAGAGATTGGCAAAGACGTTTCTATTTGACATAATTATACAAATTTACCGGGTGTTACAAAATTAGCACCTCTCAGGTGTTTACCTACCCATAAAACTGAAAAACTTTCCCCAAAGAAGATAGTTAGGTTGAAATATGAAAAAAATGGGGCTCTCATGCAAATTCAAATGATGCCAGCTGCTTGAATCATTTTGTATGGGACATTGGGAGGTCCAATTTGTTTTTCATGTTTCGTTTTATGTTCCAGTAAGAAAGTTATCGAAACAATTTTTTTTAACACCCAGTATTGCCTGTCATACCTCAGCGCCAATTCAAAAATTATTATTTTAATTTCCTCATTTTCATTGATTGTTTACTCTACATCTATCCACATAGCTAATTCATATTTTTTTCTTTAAATGACCTGAGCGTATCTACTTCATTACAACTTCATAATATCAATCGACGGCAGACCAATACCATCAATATGCCCCAGTTGCAGTTGGTCTGTGTAAACCCCAGCTCGGTATAGGTATATTAGGCTGCCATGTTGTAATCAACTAATTGCAGATCTACTATTGATTATATCCACGTGTTTGTGTGGATGTACCTAATACATGCTTTCGTCATTGAATAGTAATAGATATTATATTGATTGAGTGGTTTAGTTACATCTATAAATCTGATTCCTACCGTGTGTGGTACCCGATGAAAGAGCATTTTGAGTTGATTCTAAAAATATACCGGGTGTAAGGGACAGCGTCCTGCAAACTGATAGGGGTTGCTCAGTCAACGATACTGAACAACTATCACCAGGATTTTTTTTCAGGAAATTAAAAAAAAATTGCTTTTCCATACAAATTGTCTGATCGAGCTGGTAATTTTGTATGAAAAAGCATTTTTTTTTTTCATTTCCTGAAAAATAATCCTGGTGGTAGTTGTTCAGTATCGTTGACAGAGCAACCCCTATAAGTTTGCGGGACGCTGTCCCTTACACCCCGTATAAGATCATTGTTGTCACCAATATTGAATTAACATTAAAATTGGATATTTTATATTATTTTTTTCCTTTGTTTGGGTCGTTGATGCTCTGCCTACCCCATTAGGGATAAAGGCGTGATTTTATATATGTATTATAATAATGTGTTACCTTACTTTGGGTTGCTTACAGTCTACTCAAGTTTAACACGACATGCAAATCCATCTCTAGGATTGATTGGGAGCTTGATGTTTACCAATTTGTCGATTAGGATACTGATCTGCATATTGAAGGTAGGTACTACCTACAATAAATAGACTAAGGTCTAGCTACATTCAGATATTAAGGGTCGTATTTACAATCAGCTCTCAAGAGTGACAGCGAATTTGAGTTTCTATCCGAAATGTCATTTCAGTACAAAACGACCTGTCAAATCCAAACCTAATATTGCTCTCAATCTTGAGATCGCTTTATAAATACGAGCCTAATTAATTCAAAGAAACAAAATTAATTTCTACTCTAACTTTATTTGGCTTGTGGGCAAGACAATGCAATGCAGTTGAACATAGTTCAGTACCAAATACAGAAAAAAAGCGTGTCTGCCGAGCACACGTGTTGAAGTGAAAAATCTTTGACATTTCGACTTTCGTCCCCCGCCGTGACGTCTTGAAATTTTACTCTCAACGTTCCTAGGCCCGTATTTATAATCAGCTCTCAAGAGTGACAGCGAGTTTGAGTTTTCTATCACTCCCTGTCCAGCATGGAAGAACTTGAGATCGCTTTATAAATACGAGCCCTAAAGAAGTTTCACTTCAATAACTAATTACCTACACCCCTATATTGATATCAAATTCTCTACTATATCATATTATGGATATACAATTATGCATCACATATAAATAGTTATAGTTATTTGTTACAACTGTCTGTCCAAGTGTTTAGCCTATTTGCTGAGACGATGACTGCATTCCACGATAATAATTGACCTTTCCGAGCCCACCGACGCTATAACCTAAAGGTATGAAATGAATCAAGTATTATTACTTATAAACTTCATTGGACGCGTAAATTTTCGTATCTACCTTTTCCTAGCTTGACTAAAAAAAACAGCCATATTTTTTTTTATGAATTCTGATAATTGACTTAAAAAAACTTTTCTGAATGACTTAACACGTTAGCTGCTAAGCTACTCTTTGATAAAAAGCCGGCCATGCTAGCTTCAACTTCGCGTATGTACTCGCTTTGTGAGCACAGTCGTTACAGTAAGATCCACCCGCGTGGAGGATTTTTAGCAGTCAACGTGTTAAGCAGTCGGTTAGCAATAACATTTCTGATGTTTTAAAATAATTTCGCCCTCACTCCTTAAACCACCGGAGACAGTGCCAAGGTGGGACGCAATCTACTTCCTTTGCCAAATTTTAAAATTAATGCGACCGCGCTAAGTTGTTTGAATCTATCACGTGTTCGGAATATGAAATTTCCCGAGTTGTAATTCATGAACGTAAACTTTCGTATCTACGTGCAACTACGTTTCCCGAGACTATCAAAGTTTGTAGACAATCCAATCGTGAAGGACTTTTGCATACCAACTTTGTTCAAGGATGGTTCGTGTGATGTCAAAGTGATCTAGATAATGGGTCCAATTAGTCGGTTTGCGTCAGTTTGGTTCGAATCGGAGTGGTAGGTATTTATCGGATTAGTAAGTTTGATGTAGGTTATCAGGACGCTTTAGTCTAAGTTATTTTAATACGGCCTATTGCATTCAAACAAAGACCTCGCTATCCGCTCGCGGTTTCTGTGCTGAATGAGTTTTCCTGTGGAAATGAAAAAAGAAATGAAGCGGTGAAATGTATGTCCTATTCCAGAACCTAACCTATAATTATGTGTGCTAAGTTTCATCCCGATATGTCCAATGGTTGAAGCATGATTAATTAACAAACAAGTAGCGTATACAGTCGATCGACCCGATGAACCATGGTGCTAGAATTTTTAAACCTCCTAATAAGTACACTAATCGGCCTCTGACATAGTTTGTTTAACGAACACAGCGGCCGGCACTGACGCTTAAACGTGCCCTCCGAATCCTTTGTCTTTTCGGACAATCAGGTAAATTCTTCCATGCTGGACTGGGAGTGATAGAAAAACATAGAATGTGCCAGCTGCATCTCCTCCCGGGCATGCTGTAAAAGACAGCTAAGGGATTCAAGGGTTTTAATGTATTGAAAATTAGGCTATGGGCTGACAACCTGTCACTTCTGAAATAGCCCTCAAAACTTGTCAGACGTGGCGGAATAACCTTTCGGTCGTTTTTGCTCTGCCTATCCCATTAGGGATAAAGTCGTGATTTTATGTATGTATGTAGGTGAGTCAGCCTAATGTCCTAACCATACTGTTCCACCCCTGGGAATCGAACTCAGGACCTCCAGTTTGGGAGCCCATGGCTCACACCACTAGACCACGGAGGCAGTTAATAAAGCCAAAAATAATAAAGCCACTAAATTCACTTGTAATCTCATTATAGCGCGACGTCCACAAGCGGGAGTGTTCTCATACGTTACAAGTTATTACTGTTGTAACTTAAGCTGGCAACTTGGTACTGCCTCCGAGTGCAGTCGGAGAAGCTGAATTTAATTATAAGAGGTATATAGGTACGATCTACCTCTTATCGTAGCCTGGGTATCTCTTGTAAGAGGGTGGACCTAAGACAAGTGCATGGCCTCTGTCTAAGTATCTCGGCAATTTTTGTGAAATCCGGTGTTCAGCCGGTCTTTTACTACAAATTGCATATAAGTACGATCAACTTCTTATCATACCCTGGTAAAAAGCGCTGGTAAGAGAATGGGCCTAAGACAAGTTGCCTCTGTCTAAGTATCTACGGCGTTTTTTTTGTGAAATCGTTCAACCGGACTTTTATTACAAATTGCAAGCTTCTGAATTTTTTTACTGGGCTGGAGCACTAAGGCTCGTATTTATAAAGCGATCTCAAGATTGAGAGCAATATTAAGTTTGGATTTGACAGGTCGTTTTGTACTGAAATGACATTTCTGATACAAACTCAAATTCGCTGTCACTCTTGAGAGCTGATTATAAATACGACCCTAAAAGGTAGTAAGTAGCAATTTCTAATAACCTCCTCTTGTTGAAGATAATTTTGTAAATGAAGACTGGTAAGAGTGGAAGCCACCCAGCATGAATCGACGCCGCGGAAGACCCCGTCGCAGGTGGCGCGACGAGCTGGACACATTTTCAAAGGACTGGCGCCTGGAGGCTCAAAATAGGGATAAGTGGAAGGAAAAGAGGGACACCTTTGCCCAGCAGTGGGATGATGTAGACTAAGTAGTAAGTAAGATTAGTTATGAGTAATAATTTCTACCATGCTGGACTGGGAGTGATAGAAAAACGTAGAATGTGCCAGCTGCATCTCCTCCCGGGCATGCTGTAAAAATCAGCTAAGGGATTTGAGGGTTTCAGTATTGTCATTTAGGCGATGGGCTGATAACCTGTCACTATAGCAATATACAGAACAATCTGGAATAACCCTCAAAACTTGTCAGACGTGGCGGAACCTTTGTTTAGGTCGTTTACGCTCGATCTGCCTACCCCATTAGGGATAAAGGCGTGATTTTATGAATGTAATAATTTCTACCTATGCTAATCCAACAAACTAATCTATATCTACAACAAAGTATAAAAATCAGCTTATATCCTTCACTTCCCGTTAAAAACATTGTAAGAAGCTAGGTCGTCCACTCCTTCTTAAGTTTTACTACCGCAAATACTGTAACCACGCTAAAATTGATGCGACACTTTGCTTTTGCTACAAAGTCGCCGTTTTTATAGCTCTTCATAGTAACAATAAACTGGAAGTGTCAATTATGTGTTAAGTGGTGGTAGCTTGCAACAAGATGTTGTTTATGTTTAACTTGGAAGATATTCTGAAGAAAATATTTAAAAGCTATGTTGCATACCTACAAAAGTTTATCAACTGCCTCCTCCGTGACCAAGATCTAACGACCCGGAGGTCGCGGGTTCGATTCCCGGCGGGGGACAATGACTTTGTAGTGTTGTTTTAGTTTGGTCAGGACATTGCAGGCTGATCAACTGATTGTCAGAAAAGTAAGATGATCCATGCTGTTGGACGGACATGTTAATAGTTGGTCCTACGCCGCCTGATTTCTCTCTGGTCGTGTCAGTCAAACTGTCCAATCAGAATAAGAGATTAAAGGAATAGAGAGTGCGCCTGTGGGTTGCGCAAACACTTGGCACTAAAAATTAGTCCTGCGCAGTTGGCCATCACCGAAAATCGGTTGGGAGGAATATTAAAGCTTGTCAGAGCAGAATAACACCCTATCTATGTCGTTCAAGGCATCTTATATTCTGATTGAGAGATAAATCCATTGAATTTGCAGCATCAGGGATGGTTCCTATGAATATAGCATATTGCTTGCACGAGCCAAATTGCCAACCTGCTTACCAATTCCAGGTAGGTATATGGCAACTAACTCCAAAAAAGAGTTGACCCATATTCATAAAAATCTGTAGCTTACCTATACGTATATATACCTATATATTTTTTTGACACTCAAACATGTAAGCAAATTAAAAAATTAAACAAAAAAATTGTAAATATAGGGATTTGAACCCACAACCATCGGCGAATCTGTAG